>JANZLD010000008.1:12709860-12723444 GCA_026413575.1 Erythroxylum carthagenense | reverse complement strand
CCTGGTGAATACTTCTCATCA
The DNA here is from genome assembly GCA_026413575.1 of Erythroxylum carthagenense. Lineage (NCBI taxonomy): Eukaryota > Viridiplantae > Streptophyta > Magnoliopsida > Malpighiales > Erythroxylaceae > Erythroxylum > Erythroxylum carthagenense. The sequence continues at coordinate 12,723,423 of JANZLD010000008.1, read as the reverse complement.
CATTTGAAGCACAGGCCTCGTCTCCTCTTCTCTTGTATTTCACCGAATGTCAATCTCTTAAAACCTTCAGTATTTCTGTCAGTGGCCACTAACTTCCCTGTTTTCCCTTCTTTATTTATACTGTCGCCCACTATCTCCCCCCCCATGCGGTGCCCACTGGCCCCACCTGTCCTAGTGCCATACAATGGACGATAACCCCTGTCTCGCCCCACTACCTTATTCTTCTCCTCAATCTGCTGAGCCAAAGTCATCATCCGCCCCAAGCTTCGAGGATTCACAATCAATAGTTCCAGTCGGATCTCCTTCGATAGGCCATTCAGGAAAGAGCTCTCCAAAACTTCATCCGGTAGCTCAGATAAGGGGGCTGCTAGTTCTTCGAACCTGCAAATATAATCTTCTACCGTACTTGTCTGCTTGATGGCCAGGAGACGCTGACACGGAGTGCCTTCCTGAACAGGCCGGAACTTCTCTACCAGCAACCGCTTACACTCCTCCCACAAGCTAATCGGTCGGCGCCCTTCCACCCATCGGAACCACGCTAATGCCTTCTTCTCCATGCTCAAAGATACCAACTCCATTTTTTCCGCCTCGTTAAATCGTCCCACCGAAAAGAATCGTTCCACCCGGTAGATCCATCCATCGGGATCATCTCCGTCGAACACGGGCATCTCCACCCTCCTTGTACGACAATCGCGCCGAGGATCCCCTTGTCGTCCAAATCCTGGTGGTTGCTCATCGGTAAGGTGTCTCCACCTGTCTCCCATCGGCCCATGTTCCCTCTCTCCTCCCTCCGGCGGTCCTCTTCGGTTTCGCTCTTGCAGTGGCCATTCAGAAGACAGCTCCTGATCGACCGCCTTTCGTCCTTCATAATTCCTAGAGGAAACATTCCAACCCATGGCTTTGGTTGGAGGGCGTCGGGGGCCCTTGGGTGGCACATTTTCTTCAGTTGGGCCAGAGCTCCCACCCGGCTCCATTGGGCCCTTCCCCTTGTTCCCCCCTGGGTCTACCCCATTGCTCCGGTTACCTGCTTCCTCCCCACCTTTCGTGGCTTCATGGTAGCTCATAAATTGTTTCAACATCTCCCGCAACTCCTTCACCTCGAGCTGGGACTGTTCCCAACTCTGATGCAATGCTTCTTTCTCCAGTCGACGCTCTTCCCTCATCAGTTCGAAATTCTTCTGAAAATCGTCACGTAAGTTTTCAAGCTCCTTTTCAAGCCCATCCATCCGATTATCTCCCTTCTTATTAGCCATTGCAATGATCGATGCTCTGATACCAATGATAGAACTCTCAAATCTGAGAGTTGCTGAGCTGAAATATTATTGAAACTGAAAGATAAAATGTATCAAGATACTAACAATAGCAGACAATCCGAGAGGTCTGCTCTCTCCTAGCCTTAGGCTCACCAGTTTTCACTTAAGACAAAGAATGCCTTTTCCCTCACCCATCATTACATTCTATATTCCTCTGTTGCCTACGTCATTATTCTAACTAACTTACCCCTCCCCACCTATCACATGCAGCTGGCTAACAGAAAAAAAATAGCCTATTACTCAGCTACCCCTTGCTTAGCTCTTCTGGAATAAACGTGCATAATTGGAGGCCTAACATAGACATCATAAGTTACAACAATCAGAAGTATGAGATATTGCAACTTGGTGCAAGTTCTGGGAATATCAACTCATTTTTTGATTTCCATGCCAAAGCATTTTCATGTTGTCCTGAAAGGTTTCCCCATGCCTTGCCTGTTCCTTGTCTTTGAATTGCTTGTGGTGCCCGCATTTCAGGAGTTGTGAATAAAGCAGACAGTTTAAGAAACATAGGCCACAGACTTCCTCCTTTTACAAGAATGGGGCATGTAGGGCTGTAGGCTTGCCACCACGAACCTGCCCTATATTTCACCCTCTCCATGGATGACGATTCTACCGATATTGATCCCCTTGCAAACATGCTCTGCCCACTGGAATTTGGAATGTGCCAGTGCTTGCTGGTTAAATTCTTCTCTTTGTAGTAGGCTTTTCCAAATCGAGTAATTACTCCTTGACAAAGTGACTTACCATCAATGTGTCAATGTCATTATCTCAAGATGCTACAGAATTTTGGCGTGCGAAGCTCTGATGAACAACTAATTAACGGCTCACGACCTGAGCTAGGGTTAGTAACGGAGGAGACTGGAAATATGCTTCTTCAAGTAATCATGGGGTTTAATTGCAAATTCATTACAAGGGACCCCAAACGTACCTTAAACGTTAGGGTTTATCATCATTACATGATGGCTCACAAGCAAAACGGGGAATGTCAAATAGAAATTAAGCGGAACCAAGTGTGTAAGTTATGCAATGTATCTTGAACGCTAGCAACTAAATTATCAATTCTTCCATGAAGAAAGTGCATTCAAAGATATTGCAGAGGACCTAATTACACATGGAAGATTGTTCCTTCATCTTCTCACGCTTTCTATAAAAAAGCTGTATGGCTTATATACTTGCACAATCTGCAAAAAATGAGGTATATGAAGGTGTTGCAAATCCCTTTTCCAGTTCAGAAAGACGAATCTTAAAATGGCAACAAAAAACTTCATGCTCCCTCCATCATTCCCCGGAATAGGCTACCCAGAAAGCAGCCGCTGATCAATCATACCTACACCATAGCAGCCAGTACATCAGTTCGGTCCAGTTTTCTAGATAAGTCCACCATAAGGTAGTAACTATCAACTTGAGAAGATCTGAACATGAAATGAATGAACACTTTAGATTCTAGCAATCACCCATGTTCCAAGAGAAACATTAACATAAAACTCTATCCTTCCCAAAATAGAGGGTCATCAGATATCCCCATCAGAATTTTCTTCAACTCGATGTATATGATTTTTTTCTAAATGATGATGGTCAAAACCATATGTTCCTAAGGAAATATTCTTGGCAAAGGAAACATCTTACTTTGGTTTACATTCATACGCATGTCAACTCCATAATTTCTTCCTCACAATCAAAACTCGCTCATCATTAGTGGTGAGGGCATCACTCTGTGGTTCAACTTCAGATGACCAATGATCCCACCTCAATGCAGGCACAAGTTTTCTAATGCGATTTATAATTGAGGATTTGTCTCTTATGATGGCAAACCCTTCTGGCCTTAGTATTCGATCCATTTCAATAAGTAGATCATCTAAACCACAACCACGCTCCTCCATCTCTGTAAATATTGCCCAGGCATGAAGAAGATCATATGTTCGGGGATATGTTGAAAATGCTTCACACCTGTCGAAGAAATTGAGGAAACCAATGTGAAATGTACGAGAGACAAAAAAAACTACTTTATGATTCAATTTTAAAAGTGAATAGCTCCTTGTTTTGAATCAATAAACAGGACCACCAAAATTTTGCCCTTATAACAGATACTGGTACGACAGCTCTGATACAAAATATATAGACTGATAAGAAGTCAGATGTACAACATATATGGACCGATAAGAACGCAGATTATAGAAAGATCGAATGTATACCAATCATGGACTGCTCCTATTAAACCACGATCATAAATTATTTTCAATCTAGAAGACATGTTAACAGGTGAAACATTCATCACCCAGACATCAACATCTTTGAGGGCAGCAGCAAAACCCCCGAGATTTGAGTTCATATCCATGACATTTCTGAAGTAACTCTTCCTTACAACAGATTTCATCTGCTTCCAGTACTCATTTACTCTAAACTGCCATATGCTCTGCATCAAATGAATCCGTTAGGGGCCAAATGTTTTCAAAAAAATTTGAGAAGCAGAAAGGAATCTCAAGGCAGAAGTAAATAAATATATAGTATAGAATCTTTTAAGTTGAAGAACATACGGTGTCTTCATGGAATTGCTCAGGAGTGATCCCAATTTCGTCCAAGCGAGGGGGTGCTGCAGTAAGCCTCTGCGGCCAAGGAACTAAGCTGCTTCCCTTATCCTTGTGCATCCCTGCAGGTTAGTATTACTTCAAAAGCTTACTAAAAGAGTAACCATAAAAGGTATGACCTTGTTCAATTGATCAGCTTTCCATGCTTCATACCCGGATAGATAAGTTTGTCATGAGCATACATAATATCACACAGAGATACTGGAGCCACAGAAAGTTTGCATGAACGTGGTCATAGAAAAATGCTTAGGAGCATTGAGGTTTTCCTTTCATAAAATGTAAGCAACATGGTTATTGTTTCTTTGTGTTTGTGTCGACATGTAAACACAGATGTATAGGCATTTGTTTGTCTGAAATATTCTATTTGAGAACTCCACCAACTACCAAAATCATTACAAGATAAGACAAAATAGAAAGATAAGACTCACCTGTACGAATGTATATAACAGTACTACTTACTTGTGGAGTATGGAGAAATGCATGCTTTCATCTGTACATTCCAAGTTGCATCTGGATCGTCATCAGCATTGCACAAAGAGGGTTGAGTCCCAAGCTCTCTCTTCAAGTAACAGCTATTGCTCAGTGGCTTTGCCCAAATAACGGTCTGATCTCTCTTAACAACAACCCTCCAACACATTTTTCTCAGAAGATCATGCATAGCATTCCCAATCTTCCGATTTTCTGGATCATGTGCATAAGCTTCAGGAGAAGAATAAGCAAAGTACCCTCCCGGTCTAAGTACCCTATCCAGTTCTAGTAGAAGGATTCCATCTCGTTGAAGCCAATCAATCCTACATCGTGAACAATGAGCTAACTCAAATGACCTGCTTGGATAAGGAAGTCTTTTAGTTCCCAAGACACCCAGAGTGGATGGAATCCCTCTCTCTAGCGCAAACTGTATTTGATTTTCATGTACATCATTAGGGGCAAGGGACATTGCTATAATGTTGTGGGAAAGAAGGTAGGCTCCAAAACTTGCAACTCCACACCCAACATCAAGAACACTTCGAATGTTGCCACCATTGTGAAGCTTATCATTCGGAAATTTAAGCATCTGCAGAAAATGATGTCTACACTTCAGTTTGGGCAAGGGAAACTCATACATTATGAACTATCATGCAGGAATTAATTGCCTCCGCTTTAATTCAGGGCACAAAATGAGCTCACTTCATTTTCCCTTGTGCAGAAAATGAAACAAAAGATAGACAGCTATTACCCTAGCAAGCGCAACAATGTACTTATCAGCTCCATCATGAAAGTGGGTTCCTCCACCAGGAAAGTTTATCTTCTCCCCGTTTACAACCATCCAGTTTTGATCCGACTTCTCCTGTGCAAGGTGCGTATGGGGTATATTCACTTTCCACACTTCATCTCTACTCTCAGGCCATCTTATAGGAATCTGGACTTCTAAAAACAAATTCTTGTCGGAATCAAGCTAGCCAAAAGTAAACCAAATCTTACAAAGAGCTGTAGAAAAAAACACACATTAACCTTGTAACCAACTGGAGGTGGAATCAAGCAATTTAAACGACGTTCAGGAGGTGGACAATGCCGTTCATAATGCTCCATCAATGCCAAATTAAGCTTCAGTTTCAGTTGGTAGATAAGATTCCTATCTAAACAAGGTATCAACTCCGAGTATTTTGTATCACAGATCTGCAGAAGCAATCATTATATCCAGTATCCAACAAAAACATAGTTCAGCACGAGTAGCCACACAAACTACCCACAAAAAAGACTAAAGAAGCAGCTTTCTTTACTGAAATTTGTGAATTGTACGCAACTTACAGGAATGCTCTGTGTAAGGTACTCTTGGTCATCAATGAAATCATCGAAGTCACTGGTCCTTCCGAACCCACCAAGAACTGGGTCGGTCCCATCGTGGCCATAATCCCCGCCGTCGGATCTGGAAAGACCTGGAGCGAAGGAGGATCCATAGTACAAACAAACCAACCCCAGAATCGCAATCAGTCCTATAAGAGCATAGTTTATCAGCTTTGTCGCGCCGAATTGCTCGATCTTCTGCTTCATTTTCCAACAAAATTCTCCGGCAAAAACAATTCCAAGTTTCAAACCGAAACAAAAGAAGCTAAAGCTCGAAAGTCGAAACTTTAACTGCAGTTTAGCTGACAAGATATTTGCAAGATTAGCCCTTTAGCGTTATGTTTCCAAGAGGAAAGGGCCGCCAGGTTTGTACCTTGTCGCTCGTTTTTCTCACACTTGCTCAGCAACGAAACGAAGAGTGCAGAGCTCGTGAGTGAGGTTTTGCAGTCAAGTGTACGATAAAAAAGGTGTCTTGCAAGAATCTTTCGTTCTCTTTGAACCGATTATTATCCAGTGCGTTGACGCTCATATAAGGAAATGGTTCTGCTGGGAAGTAATTGGCTGATGTATTGACTCTTTAAGATTATCGAATAACAAGCGAACGCGTGCCAAAGCTTTCGGTGAAACATTTTACTTTTGCCTTTTTACGCGGTCGTGGTGTGGGACTCATCTCTGAGACCTTTTTAGGTTAGAGTTGTTGCGAAATAGGAGTCCAAATTGTTCAATTTTGCGGTGATTTATTATCTCTAACAAATTTAAGTAGTTTATTTATATAGATTTTATGTGAATTTTACGTAAATAAACACAAGTTTTACGTAAATAAATAATTAAATTTTATAAAACAGAATAAGATACCATAAAATTAAACAAAAGATCAACGAACATTTTGAAGTTAGCCCACCAACAATGACAACGGCGTTTTACGGAGTTGCAGCGAGAAATTTCGCACATATCAAATCATCTGCTTCAAATCTTATCCATATATTGAAGAATTACCAAGTTCGTCCCAATTGAGTATTTATTAAGTGATAGATATCGTGTGCATTACTTTCATAATAGGGTTAGTATAGGTGACAAAATCAAAATCTGCAACGACTATGACTAATTGGTTGACAAGTTATCTACGTGTCATCCAAAAGTATAGGTCAAGAGAATAAATTATATAAATTGTCTTCTCCTAAGTTGCACTTCAATTGCAAAGTAAGGTTCGAGCCTTTGTAACGAAATGGCCAACGGACCTTTGAATTAAAGGCTGCGAGGCCAAGAAGTTTCAACTTTCAACGAAGTCAAACCTTGCAAATTTGGTCAAGCAAGGCGATCCATTAATAGGTTGCACTTAAATCCACGAATTATGTATTTTTAAATAATTTATTTAATAAATTAATAATTTTAGATTAAATTATGAATTTGGAAGCTAAATTCTTATATTTCAAAAAAATTTTAAATTTGACTATTTTTGAAGAAGTTATTTCAATTGTTTAGATAACATAACAAGAAAATTATTGGTATGATTAATATTAACTAAAGTTGTTAGTATATGTTAAATTAATAATTAATGGCAGATAAACATAATTTAATGAGCATTAAAACAATTAAAATGGTAAATATATATTTGGGTCTAAAATCAATTAATTAACATAGATTTATTTATTGGAATTCAAATTATATGTACATTTATCTGAAACAGTCTCTCTATCAGGTAATGATAGTAAAGTTTCCTTTTTCATTTTTGTGTGTGTAAGTTTAAACTTAAATACCCATATTTCAAAGATAGATGAAAGGAAAATATAAAGTACACTAATTTTATTTTTGTAACATGATAATATTTATGATAGTAAATTGTTAGTAAATGAAAAGTAGCCAATGAAAAGAAGAGATAAGTTAGATGATATTTTGATTATCTTATAGTAAAAGCACACATGCCATGATAATCTTTGATCCATTTCTTTTAAGTTTAGGTTGGACCATATTCATTCATTTTAAATTTAATTAACTTTGGCATCTCTCCAAAATGGAGGGAAAATAGCAGGTAGATTGGAGCTGATTTTTCCTCCATTTTGGTGCTTTCCTTCCCTCTTGGCAATGCATTAGAGATGGTCTAACAAGAGGAATCAAGAATTTAAGTATGATTTTTAGCGTTTAAAAGAGACAGTAAGTAGACATTTTCATAATGTATTGAGAGATATGCTTAAATACTTGAGAATTATACTTAAAAGCCCCTAAACCTATCTCTAAGAATAACATTGATGAAAGATGAAGGTGGTTTTAGATACTAATATTCATTTGTAAAGTTTTATTTGGTACAAAATTTACTTTTGGATGATAATGAATTGATTTAATTTTTCTAATTTCATAATTGCTTAGAAGCTTTGGATGGTACCTATATTAAGGTAAATGCACCAAATATATAAAAAAAAAACTCAATATTATGCTAGAAAGAATGAGATTACTACAAATGTTTTAGGCGTGTGTTTTATAAACATACAATTTATATATGTACTATCTGGTTGAAGAGGTTTGAATATTGATGGTAGAGTGCTTTGAGATGCATTATTTAGAAGAAAGACATTAAAAATTCTTCGAGGTGAGATATTCAATGTTATATATTCAAATTAATTTTCTATATATCATATGATTATTATATTTAATATATTATGTAACATGTTAATATTATCCAGATGATGTTAGATATATAAATTTTTAGAAATTTTTTACATCATATAGAGGCCAACGATATCATCTTATTGAATAGAGTTAAGGACATCAACCAAGTACCCAAGAGAAATACTCTAACATGAGACATTCTGTAGCTAGTTATTAAAATGACATTTGGATTACTAAAATTACAAGGGAGAATCTTAAGGAGTCCTTATTATTTAATTGACACTCAAAGTGATATCATATTAGCTTGTTGTTACGTTCAAAATCTTATTCATCAACACTTGAGGGAAGATCCACTGGAAGATAAGTTGGATGCTATACTAGAAAATGATTACACTTTTGATTACATTGATGATGTTGAAACATCTTATCAATAGACTGCATGGAGAGATAATTTTACGAGAGAGATGCTTCTGTTGTCAAGAGCTAGAAGAGCTCGTTGACATTTATTATCAATGATTTATATAATTTATTTACTTATTATTTTCTTGAAAATCTTTTAATTTTTTTATTCACAAATATTATTTATTTCTTTTATAAATGCAGCATTTTAATTATTTTAATTTATTTTTACCATTGTCATAATTTTTAATACAAAGTGTTGTTTATTCAAGACATATTAAATTCGAGTCATTTCAATGATCACACGAATGATAATTCATTTGAGAATTTAATATAACTTTATTTACTTATTCATTACATTATTTTGATTAATTTTTACTAGCACATTCTTTTATTTAATAATTGTTTTAATTTTGTTGCTGTTATATCATTAAAAAAAGTTCTTTAATTTTATTCTTATAAAAATATTCACAATTATTTAAAATTAAAATTTTATTGAATTATTTAAAATAATTTTAATTATTTATGTATTAAATGCAAAATATTTTAATTGATTATTTACAAAATCTATCATATAATAATTAATTATTAAATTGTTTACTCTTATTTTTAATGCTTACAAACATACATCATCGTTAATTCCATTTCTATTCTCATTATCGTTGTTTTTAATTTCCATTCCTGGGCTATTGTTTTTCAAACGAGTAAGGATCTTGGTAAAAGGTAAAAATTGTCCTTAGGTCTAAAAATTGATGTCGATAATCTCTTAAAACTCTCTTTTCTAGTTTGAGTTGACGCACCTAACCCCCGTCCTCCCCGCCGCCGCCGCCTTCAAGAGGACTCGATGGTCACTTTCAAAGAAAATTCTCCTTTTCTCATTATCTTTTCATATTTGGCGGCGGTAGCAACAGGTTTTGCTTGGCCATAGTGCTGCACAAGCATGTAAAAGTTGGCGGATTTTCAGTGGGGTGTAGCTTACCTATATTAGAAAGGAGATTGACGTTGACTGTTATTTTGTTAGCGTCATATGTAAAACCTGGTGAAATAGCAGCTGGCACAATGGCGCGTCGTTGAATACTGATTGACAAGAAAGGAAACTTAAACGGATAAGTACGTTCCTTGAGGAGGTGGTAAGCGGTTACGTATAAAATCACCGACAAGCCTGATAAAGGAACAGTCCTGGTTATTTGATATCAATTTGCGTGCTAAGGTCATCATCGTTCTGTTCTAGTAGAGCGTAAGAAGTTGTGGTGATTAAGTTGATGGGGGCAAAAAGTTCAAAGGAGGAGACATGGACGTCGGATTCTTTTTCAGCGACGTCTTCATCGGGTCAAAACAGTAATAACTATAACCATGCACCGCAGCAGTATTATCCGTCTTCACAAAAATATGGTGCCGTTAGAAAGTATTCTAAAATTGCTGATCAATACAAATCTTTGGACCAGGTAACGCAGCATGATTGGCTCAATTCCGTAGAAGAATAATTGTTAAGAGTTGCATTGCTGTAGACAAAATTGGTTCAATTCCGTTATCTGGAAGTTGTTTTGTTTCCTTGGTTCAATTTAGTGCAAATGCATATCAAATCTGGAGTTGTTGGAATTTTTAGGTAACTGAAGCCCTTGCAAGTGCTGGTCTGGAGTCTTCAAATCTTATTGTTGGTGTGGATTTCACCAAGAGTAATGAGTGGACAGGTAAGGCTCGTCTTCCATGTTCTGAGCCATTTTGGATTTTTAAACTATTGACTCCATCATCATTTGATGGACAGGTGCAAATTCATTCAACAGAAGGAACCTGCATCATATTGGAAACGGCTTAAATCCATATGAGCAAGCCATATCCATCATCGGGAGAACTTTAGCTGCTTTTGATGAGGATAACTTGATTCCCTGTTTTGGATTTGGGGATGGTATGTAAGTCTTTGTTGAATTACATTGCTTGATTTAAGTTGGTGATACTAACTCTTATATGTATTGACAGCTTCAACGCATGATCAAGATGTCTTTAGTTTCCATCAAGATGCGGAGTTTTGTAATGGGTTTGACGAAGTATTAAGACGGTACAGACAGATCGTAACTCATTTGCGACTTGCAGGTTGGAGTCGTATTTTTTCTCATCTGAAAACATTTCTCCAAGGAAATTGACATATTAGTTACCTCGTGCCAGGTCCAACATCTTTTGCACCTATCATCGAAATGGCAATGACTATTGTAGAGCAGAGTGGCGGGCAGTACCATGTATTAGTGATAATTGCAGATGGGCAGGTATGTATGTGCTACTGCTACAGGATTGTACATGAACTTATCTGATGCATTTGGAGGGAATCACAAGATGATACGAGCTGTTGCTTATTCATTTGAACTATGTGTTCTTGCACGTTGGAATTTATTCAGATTCTGAGTTTTTATCGTGTTTACTTCTCATGTTTGATCAGGTTACTAGAAGTGTTGACACTGAACGCGGCCTGCTGAGTCCACAAGAGCAGAGGACTGTACAAGCCATCGTAGAAGCAAGGTAAAAATTTCAAGTGGGATCATTTTTTAACACTATTCTTTCTTCTGTTTGTGGTTACTAATTTTTCCTTTTCTGGTCACAGCAAACTACCCTTGTCCATTATTTTGGTTGGAGTTGGGGATGGACCTTGGGACAAAATGAAGGAATTTGATGACAACATCCCTGCTCGAGAATTTGATAATTTCCAAGTAAGTTCTTGCCTACACTGTTTTCTGTAGCTCTTAACATATCTTGAAATGCTGTTTAACACCGTCCAATTGTATTTTTAGTTTGTGAATTTTACAGACATTATGTCCAAGAATTATGATGCATCTCGGAAGGAGACAGAATTTGCTCTTGCTGCTCTGATGGAAATTCCTTCTCAGTATAAAGCAACCATAGAGCTAAACTTGTTGGGGTAATAAACGCTCTTCAATACTAATCTTGTTCCTTTCCAGATAACCTGTATTTACTTCCTTTTTAAATTTGGCAGTCATAGGAAAGGAAATGTAAGTGCGAGAGTTCCCCTCCCTCCCCCATTCTACTCTGCAGCTGCACCATCTTTCAGAAGCTCAAAAGCTTACCATTCTACCAGCTTCAAGCCAAGTGTGCCTCCATATGAAGGTGACAGCCGATCACTGACCTCGGCTCCCCCTGCTACAGTTTCATCTTATGATAATCAAGTAAGTTGCTTTCGGAAAAGGGTTGATGTGATCGATTCCTTTAGTTTTTGGAATGTGCTATAATCATTGCCACCCATCGCTTCAGATGTTAGTAACCAAGACACGAGTAATTGTATCAAATTGTGAAAAGCTTGAACCTTTGTTTATTGAACTTCTTGCACGATCTTTTCTAAATCTGTTGGTTAACAGATGTTATAGAGATAATAGCCCACATTTATCAGCTTAAGAAATCTTAACTTTGTATGTTTATGGCACAGGTTTGCCCTATTTGCCTCAGTAATAACAAGGATATGGCTTTTGGATGTGGGCATCAGGTATTGTTTTATTTTCTTTAGTTTCCTGCTCATGCTCATAAGTTTAGCAAAAGATGTTTGCAATAGAAACATACTAATCTACACTATCCCTTCTCAACTTGGTTGCCACTTGCCAGACATGCTGTGAATGTGGTGAAAGCCTTGAGTTGTGTCCAATCTGTCGAGGTCCGATCGGGATGAGAATAAAACTTTACTAATCGGCGATCTGAACTTTGTATCTTCTCATTATTCTTCGCGTCAATGATTTCGTTCTGGTTTCAAGCTTATGTGCATGGAATATTAATACAAGCAGCGAGGCCACGAATATGAACGTACCTTTCAACTGCATTCGTCACCTTCATTTTACCTTCCGTCGCTGGTGGTTGAAGACGTGCAAATAGATCGTTGATTGTCTTTGCCCTACTGTCAATTTTAATTTAGTGAAAACTATTAATAAATACATTCTTTATTTTTATGTATTAATTATATTTGATGATTTAATATTAAAGATAAAATTCTTGAAATGTGTAATTGAAATTATGATAAGATCGTAATTGTGAGATTCAATTTTTATTTCTGTATTATTCTTAAATGTTCCTAATTATAGTTTCATAAAATGAAATATTGTTGAAATAGTAAAATTAGCATATATTATGTTTCTTTCTTATCAAAAAGTAATTAATTTTATAAATTAAATTATGGAAATACTTAGACTAATGTATGGGTGATTATTAGAGAAAAAGTCACTGAATTGGCCCGACTATTAGAATCTAAAATAGAATATTAGTTATGTGTCTGTGAATTTTCTCATAATTATAGTTGTATAATTTATCCTTAAACTTGATATTAACAAGGCAATTTGTCTATGCGTGTATGTATATTTGTTATAGAAATTGTTTCCAGGACTGCCCTATGTTGTGATTTGTAAAAATTTGTTTTCTGTTTGTCTCTATATATGTTCTACCCATCTCTGCGTTACAATTGTTGTGATTTGTTCGGGACAATTAATTTTTTGAAAATTAAAATGTTAGAAGTAATGAGACCTTATTACGTCTCTCGGATCTACATGAAAGGATAAAAAACGGAGATAATGCGGAATACTTAGATTTTGGTTCTATCTCTGATTCCAATGCCGATTCCAAGTTCCAAACATCTTCGAATCTTCCGGGACCTTTAGTAAAAAGTGCTCACTGAGACACGGGCTAGGTCCTTCTACAGTTTCCTCAAAACACGAGCTTCCCTAACGAGTCAGAAATTCCTTATGCTCGTGAATGATTTAAGTAACTACAGGAGACCTTAACTTTTATATAGCTTCCATATCGGGCTTTCCCATCACAAGGCCGAGATTGACCCGATCCACACTAATTGGGAC
>JANZLD010000008.1:12618624-12632080 GCA_026413575.1 Erythroxylum carthagenense | reverse complement strand
ACCCTATAGTGACCACCTGTGACCAACCCGATTTTGGTCGCTATAACTTTTAACGACCATTTTCTTACTTTTAGCAATCAGTAATGATAGTTGCTGAAACTAATTTTTCTTGTAGTGATTTAAAAGACCTAAGAGAACGAGAATAACCTCTCAAGTAATCAAAAGTAATTGAAAATCACCATAGATAATAGACATTATGAAGTTGATTAAAAGTCTTGACTTAAGATCATGTATTTAGAACTAGTGTAAGACTTCCAACTGCTCATGAACTAAATTTATCCAAAGAGGGTTAACTTCCTTAATTGTTAACCTAAAATTGAACAAAAAGAATTTTAAAACATGTTGTGCCAAGGAAAGTAGGCAATGCAAATTGCTAATCACTTAACCATAATATTGAAATTTGTTGTTCCTTTTTTCTATCAACCTAATTAATTATTTTGCTATAATTAATATTTGTTCTTCCTTCCTCCAAACTCATTCTCTTTTATTTCTCTTCTTTTGTTTATGGTTTGGTCATTTTATTTAGAATGCATTCACACTTGCGTTGGATTTTAGAACTAGAAACTAACTAAACAAATATAGTAAAAAAGAGGTAATGCAAGAGACAATTTATAATGGGTTACCTTTACATGGACACTGAATGCTTAAATATATAGGCAATGAAATAACCAACTTAGCTAATATCTCAGTAAAGATTAACCAAATAAATCAAAAGTTTAAATCTTAATAGATAACAACTTTATCTTAAAAGATAAAATTTTATCTTCTAATAGATAACAAATCTTATCTTTACTACTCTATCTTACTACTCTCAAATTTTATCTTTTAACAAAAATCACATTTTTAACAACTTTGAATCATTCTCCAACATTTCCTCTTGATTCAAAGTTATAAGACTTTTGAATTTGATGATGTACTTCCCATCACCTTTAATGGTTGGAGCACATCTCTCCACATTTCTTTTCTTTAGAGCACTTCTCTCCAATCTTCTTAATAGAGCACCTCTTTCTATGCGTCTTTATAAACTTCTCACCAACTAGAAGAGGTTGTCTTCTTCAATCACTTACATTGTATCTGCTTGTTCTTGATTTTTAAACTTCCATTCCTTTTTCAAATGTCCAAATCGTTTATACCTAAAGCATCAAGACTCCCCTTTATGGCAGCAATCTTTCTTTTTACGACCAAATTTCTCACAATGGCCACATTTAGAAATGTTTCCTTTTTTGTTTGATGATGGAACCTTTCCTAGATAGCTAGGCTCCCTCCACCATCTTTCCACTTTCTTGATTTCTAGTTGCCCTTCTTTGCTCTTGAGCTTATAAAGCATTAATCACTCATAGATGCCTCAAGATCTTTGAGAGCTCGAATACTATGTTGGATTTTAGAACTAGAAACTAACTAAAAAATAGAATAGAAAAGAGGTAATGCAAGAGGCAATTTATTAATAGGTTACCTTTACATTGATGCCAGAGGCCTAAATATATAAGCAATAAAATAACAACTTAGCTAATATCTCAGTAAATATTAATCAAACAAATCAAAAGTTTAAAAGTTTAAATCCTAATAGATGACAACTTTATCTTAAAAGATAAAATTTTATCTTCTAACAAATCACAAATCTTATCTTTACTACTCTATCATACTACTCCCAAATTTTATCTTTGAGCAAAGACCACATTTTTAACAACTTTGAATAATTCTCCAACATTCCCTCTTAATTCAAAGTCGTAAGACTTTTTGAACTTGATGATATACTTCTTATCACCCTTCAATGGTTAGAGCATATCTCTCCACAATTCTTTTCTTTAGAGCACTTCTCTTCAATCTTCTCAATAGAGCATCTCTCTCTGTGAGCGTCTTGGTGCATTTCTCACCAACTAGAAGATGATGTATTCTTCAATCACTTACACTGTATTTGTTTATTTTTCATTGTTAAACTTACAATCCTTTTTTAGATGCCCAAATCATTTACACCTAAAGCATCAAGACTTCCCTTTATACTAGTAATCTTTCTCTTCATGACCAAATTTCTCACAATGGCCACATTAAGGAATGTTTTCTTTCTTCTTTGATGACTATAAGTGGGCATTTCACTGGATATGTCAAAAGGTCTAAGGGATATATATTCTATTGTCCATCACTTCATATTAGGATTGTGGAATCAAGAAAAGCAAAATTTCTTGAGAATGACTTGATTAGTGGGAGGGGTCAATTTCATGACATAGTTTCTAATAATGATCATATGAATAGTCAACCTTCTACCTCAAATAGTAAGGTGATTGTCATTTACAATGATCCTCAAGTTCAAATAAATATTGTACAACCAACTGTTGAAATTCAATAGCCTACTGCAAACACAAATGACAATCAAGAAATTCCACAAGCTGTTGATAATCTAGTAGATCCAGTTATTCAAGAATTACTTAAAAGTATTCAACAACCAGATGAACAACAGACTTTACAAGAGGATGTTGGTACAACGTTAAGGAGATATGGTAGAACAAGGAAATCAACAATTACTAGTGATTATGTTGTATATCTATAAGAATCTGACTACAATATAGGAGTTGAGAATGATCCTAACATCTTTTCACAAGCAATGAGTTGCAACGAATCCAATTTATGATACAATGTCATGAAGAAAGAAATGAATTTCATGAAGAATAATGATGTTTAGGATCCTGTTAAGTTGCCTAAGAGAGCAAAACTCATAGGCTGCAAATGGGTATTTATGATAAAGAAAAACTCATTAAGCAACATTGAGAGATATAAGGCAAGACTCGCTGCTAAAAGATTCACTCAAAGAGAATGAATTGATTACAAAGATACATTTTCACCTGTGTCTAAAAAAGATTCACTTCGTATAATTTTGGCATTCGTTGCTCACTTTGACATGAAATTACATCAAATGGATGTGCATACGACTTTCTTAAATGGTGACCTAGAGGAAGAGGTTTACATAAAACAATAAAAAAGATTTACCTCTAACAATGGTAAGCATTTGGTTTACAAGCTTAAAAGATCTATATATGGATTGAAACAAGCATCCTGTTAGTGGCATTTGAAATTCCACGATATTATCTCTTCATTTGTTTTAGAAGAAATATCATAGATCAATGAATATATCAAAAGGTTAGTGAAAGTAAAATTTGTTTTATTGTATCATGTGTGGATGACATATTACTTGCAACCAAACATAGGGCTTTGTTACATGATGTGAAACAATTTCTCTCTAAGAATTTTGAAATGAAAGATATGGGTGATGCGTATTATGGCATTGATATTAAGATTCATCGAGAAAGATATAGGTGATGCGTATTATGGCATTGACATTAAGATTCATCGAGACAAATTTCGTGATATTTTGGGTTTATCTCAAGAAACTTATATTAATAAAGTTTTAGAGAGATTTTAGATGAAATATTATTTACCTAGTGTATCTCCCTTTGTGAAAAGGGATAGGTTCAATGTGGACCAATGCCTGAAAAATAATTTTGAAAGGGAATAAATGAAAAACATTTCATATACTTCTGCAGTCGGAAGCCTGATGTATGCTTAGGTTTGTAAAAGACCTAACATTGCATTTGTTATTGAAATGTTAGGTAGATATCAAGGTAACCCAGGATTAAATCACTAGAGAGTTGCAAAGAAAGTATTAAGGTACCTTTAAGGGACTAAAGATTACATGCTTACGTGTAGATAAACCAACAATCTGGAGGTAATAAGAAACTCATATTTAGATTTGGTTGGGTGTGTTGATTCATGAAAATCGATATTAGGTTATATCTTCAATTTTGCCCATGGAGCCGTATCTTGAAGGAGTGCCAAGTAATCTTTGATTGTTACTTCCACCATAGAGGTTGAGTTTGTTTCTTGTTTTAAAGCTACAACATATGGTGTATGATTAAAGAGTTTCATATATGGGCTTAGACTTGAGGATTTCATTTCTAGGCCATTGAGAATATATTATGACGATTCAACTATTGTCTCTCTAGGTAAAAATAATAAGAGTTGTAGTCACAATAAACATATCGACATCAATTTTTATTTATAAGCGAACGTGTTAAAGACAAGAAAATGGTCAATGAACACGTTAGTACTGAATTGATGATAGTTTATCCTTTAATAAAAAGCATGCCACCATTGAAATTCAAGGATTATGATGTTAGAATAAGATTGAATTTCTTTATATAGTTTTTATTGTATGGACAATGTTGTTTTTGTTAAACTCTTATAAATTTTTTCATATTATGGTGCAGATTATTGAATTTTGAGAAAATTGATTATTTTGGACCTGAATTAAACATATAGTTTATTCATTATGTAATGTTACCACATTCGAGCTTACACAATTATAATGTACTGTAATACATGGAAGATAATACTCAATTACTAAAGGACCTATCGCCATAATTTGTATATTATACTTAGATCAAGTTATGATTTGATACCAAGGTAAACACATAGACCAAGTGGGAGAATGTGAAAACTTTTCATATTCTTGGTAGTAATAGTCCAACGTTATGTAGTTAATAAGTATAAATATCTTGGTTTTATGGCAACTAGATAATGTGCTTGATGGGAGCACATTTATATAGACTTTTCTTTGGGTCACTAAATTTATTGTCTCTTTTGAAAACATACACCATCAAATTGGCAATTGAGAGCTTAGACGAATTCCAAAATATAGACTTATCAAGCAAAGACTGGAGGTATTTAGTTATCTTCAACATTAAATTTTTATGTTATTCTAACGTGTATATGTTAGAATTGGCTAGCAGACCCTTAACAAAAAGTTGTAAGGAGAATATGCAAAAGAGGTAGCTGAGGCTACAGTTGGAGGTCATGTAAGCTATCAGATATGTCGGAATAAAAAAATTAAAGACATAATTACAACATCTCGTTTGCTATCCACCCCTTTCACATTTGAGACATTATATCTATAGATTATTGTATTTTCAAAAGAAATAAGTTTGACTTGTAGAAACATGTATATTATATCTGACAAAATTATACAAGAAGTAGATCTTCCTCATTCTAAGTTGGAAAATTAAGGCAACCTTTATCATATATAATGGTTTCTACTTGAGAAAACATTGCATAATTAAACTTTACTCATCAAAATGATTAATCAAGTGATCAGTACGGAGCTGAGTGAATTCAATAGAAGGTATGGTCCTAGATTTACACTAAATTTTAAGTAATTGCTGACTTTCTTAGAAGAGATGGAGGAGCACAGACTAATGCACGAGTTGTACATACGGATTTATCATTTAAGGAAGAAGGAGGAGGCGCATGCCTATTCCTTTAAGGTATCTATGATCTGGAAGTTGAGTACATTCCTATACTGGAGTTCAAGGAGTTAAATAATAAGGCGTAGTACGAAGCTTTGTTGTGCGAAGTAAAGTTGGTGATTCATCTTCAATAATGAACCCTCTTGGTTCGTCAACATTTTCAATTATTGGCGAATTAAGTTCAAAGAGACTGAAATCAATGAGGAAACCTTGCATAAACACTATGTTAAATTCTTTCAACTGATGTATGCAATAAACGTGGATGCAGAGCTCATTCTCATATATATAGTGGCAAATCTACTAATAAAAATGGGGGGTAAAAGAAGTTACGTGTAAGAAAGACAATGACGATGGAATGATAACACTTTGCCACTGTATATAAGCTTGACGACCGAATAAGTCCAACAACGTGAAAATCCAACTAACCTATCAAGTTATGCTGTATAAACATCAAAAGGTGATTAGAATAAATAATGTTAAAGAGAAACAAAGATATCTTTGACGAGATATGATCATCCTCGTAGAATCTATAGTAAGTTATAATTGATATTCGACGCTGGAATTTTTAATGGGTGTTCTTTCTTGCTTTCAGATACTTATACTTCTTTCTAAGTATCAATCTGAAAATAAAAGACTCAGATCTATGGTGTATTGACTATGACATCATGATTTGAAACTTCGACTATGATTAATGATATTTCCAAGCCTTATGCTTTAGAGTCGCCAACAAAAGCAAAGAATTCATTATTTATCTAATATTTAGGGTCTGTTTATTTCTACTAAAGTTTTTGATTTTTAGTTTTCCTTTTCAAATTCAATAAAACATGTCTGTGAAATTTTTTTTATTTTTTAGCTTCTTTCGATTTTTGTATCTTAAGAAAATCATAAGATTTATTTTTTATTTCAGTTTTCATTTTTTGTGATAATCTAGTTTAATAACTATACTATTTAACATTAATTACTAATAAAAATATGAATAATATAATATAATTATTTAATTTATTTTAATTTTATAATTAATTCATTCATAAAATTAATTTACCTTAAAATTTTATCTAATATTTATCATTAGCAATCGTTCCAAAAAATTGAAATTAAACTTTTAAAAACAAAAGTTGAAAACCACAAAAAATAAAACGATAAAACTAAATTGACCTCTTAGTAACTGGTGGCAGGTGATAATACATTTATGTACAGTTTCCAAAAAAACTGTTTTCGTTACCAAAGCAACCTTAGTAGATCATGATTTGTGTTTAAGCAGTGATTACGGTTTGTTCAGAAACCTGGACATTCGTGGTCTTACTATGAGCAAAGGTATAAACAAGATTGATACGCTTGTCTGCTAACAAAACAATCAACTTCATTGACGCGCTTCCCTTGAGAACTACACAGAGAGGCACATAAATTCCTCTTGTACAGTGCATTCCTCTTGTACAGTGCTATCAGGCATACAGATCTGGAGCTGACATACAGTGCCAAGGCTCATCTACAAATGCCAAGTACAAATTGACCGTACAAAATGAGAGCTCTCGCAATATTGACCTTATGAGCATACACAAAATGAATTTCAATGTACAATCAACCAGTGGAGTCAAACCCCGCTGAAAGAATTGTCTGAAGTTTGCTCTATGTCGAAGTCTGGAGGTACTTAAAAAATGCTCTACTCCTTACCCCTAGTCTAGACTTAGTCCACAGTATTTTTTGTCTATGTGCAGGAAAGAAATGGCAGGATGTGGAAATTCACAAGCAACCTTCAGCAGAATCTCTTGCATCAATCTGAAGAAGGGATAACTACAATGAAAAGCCAGGGTTCGAACAATGACCACTTGCAAAACTTGTGCCATCACAATGTGATGATGTTTAAGAGTGAGGTACCTGAGAGGTGTCTAGCCTTTTCGACTGCTTCGACGTAGTAATATAGTCTCCACAGCGTTGCATTATCCTAAAGGAAAATTAGTTAGCAAGATGAAGAAAATGAATCAGCTATTTCCATTAAAAAAAAAAAGAATCCAAAATTATTTACACGTCACAGACCTCATTTTTCACTTTCTTACCTCCTGTTCCAAATTATTAAAAATTTCATCTTGGTGTTTTATTTCCATTTTCTTGCCAGGTTGGACAATCTCAGCTACACGATTCAGATTTTCTGATGGTAGCTTCTGAATAAGTTTGCATAATTGTTGCTTCTCGAAAATAGTCATAGCTCTGCAATTGGAGTTGGCAGTTTAAGAGAACTTATAACTGGAGATCTAAAAGATTAAAAAGAAAGGGTTAGATCTTGCATCAAGACTTGCTTATATAGGCCATGCCATATAGTGTTACGTGTTAAGGCTATCACATAATCACAAAGGCACCAACTTAAAAAGAGTGTTATCTCCTAAATTATCTATAACATTAGGCATCAGCCCACTTCTTTCTTGATGCATAAGACCTTCAGATCTTATGGTTTTAGTTCAAAATTTAATGACCCTAAATCTGTTTTATTTCTCTAGTTCCTTTCTCTGCCCTCTTCTCGAAGAAACATCAGATCCATATCAAGGAACATAACAACTGCTACAACCTAAAATTTCACAAGCAAATGCAAATTATAAGCCAGCAATCTAAACTCCGAATAAGACAGTGACCCTGCTAAACTTTGTACAGAATTTTACCTGCATGTGGACATCACTGAATCAAGAAGTTCTTCAAGCTGCTCCTCCATGTGTCCTAGCTATAAAAAAGAATTTTGATGAAGTTTAGTGATAAAACAACTTCCAAAACATGAGCATGGTGATACAGTGCAATAGTTAGAAGTGAATCAGGAGAGAGTGAATTTATGGGAAGGAATTGGCAAAGCTTCAGAAAATGACCGTATTGAGCAATTCATCAGAGTGTTTCTTCAATATACCCTCAACCAGTGAGCTATCATTGTTTAGTAGGAATTGCAGATCATCATTATCCTAAGAAGAAAGAAATAAAAAACTGCATTAATTGTTAAGTCATATAAGCAACATTAGTATCAAAGCCTTGAGTATTACAGTCACTGACAGGCATAAATTAAATAAAAAATTGCTAGATGCCATCCCACACAAATTTCCATTTTCTTTTTGGCCCAATATTTTCAATGTTTCTGCTCCTTCATTCCCAGATGCTACTTTAAACTCAATCCTCAACTTGCAGCTGTTAAACATTTTTATGAAACAGACTTTCTGAACATCAGTGCAATGGAATTCACAAGCCAAGACCCTCATCAAACAATCTCAAAACCATGACCTTTTGATGTAGGAGCATCCAATCCAACGTCCAAGATTCTTATCTAGTTTATTCTTAATTAGTTATAATGTTTTTCAAGTCAGTTTAGACTTTATAACATTTTCCTATTTAGACAAGTTATGTAATCAACAAGTCTTATATGGACAACTAGGTTTATTTTTTCATTCCTGAATAAGCTTTGTCTAATATAAACTATTTCTAACTTGCAGCAGCAGTCATTGCTTTTTGATTGTTGAAAATAGAAGGTTTTGTTACAAAGCCTAACTATTCCAACCACAATCAAACTCTATTATAACTCTAATTTTCCTAACCCTTTCCCTACATCAAGTATCCTATATCCCAATAAGGATCTTCAATTAAGGAAACTATGGTAAATGTAAAGACAGAGGCAACTGGCCAGCAAATAAAGTTGGCTGCAATGTTGTAAATTGACTTGGGCTTTGCAAGTGGTATAAGAAACCCATGGGAGACAGTATCAAGAAACTGAAAGGGATTGCAAATCCCACGACATTACAGAAGATCTTAAGGTTAAAAATGTCATAAAGCAAGAAAGCTCTTATCATGAACTTGGACCCACCAATTGAGTGGCATAAGGTTGATTGAAAGATTGAATAGTCCACAAATTTGATTAGAAGGACAGAGGAGTAAGGCCAAAATTACTGATTTTCATGACAATTAAACACAAAATGAACGAGCTAGGACTTGCCTATGATAAATATGATGAAGCAATGAAGGTTCTTACCATACAAGAAGAGGCATTATTGGTCCATTGAGTGATAGTTATATCAATCAATGAGGAAACAGAAAATTGGAACTCTAGTATCTGTGGCACACCTTGTTTATAAAGTTAATATGTGATACTATAACTAATGATGGAAGGATGAAGAATATCATTTCAAAAAGAGCTATAGACAAACCAAAGTTTCCAACAACTAGAAAGATCCATAAAATTTGTGGCTATTTTTTTGTTAGAAAAAGAAGTTGAAAGTAATGATAGTTAATAGCAGATAATTGGCAAAAATTGTCTAACAACTTTTGTTGTATGTCTGACAAGTAGAAAATTTTATAACAATGGGTATAACTAACTGATAGTTGCGCTTAATGATATACAAAATAACAAAAAACGTATATTTATATGTTTGATAAAGACATACTTGGTTCATTGTTTAACACCTAAACAATTAATAAAAACATACTTTAATTATTATGTATTAATTAAATTAAAACAAAAGGTTGAAATGGTTAATAATTGGTTTAAAGTATCTGCCATTAAAATATAACGTTTTTCATATTAATTTAAAATAAAGATTATAGTACAACAATGTCGGGATTGTATCTTATACATGAACAATAACAAAAACAGTTAATGATGCACCGCATTAGATATGGGTATTATGGACCTTTTAAGAGAGACGTTAAAAGCTCTCAACTTCTTTTTCAATGATAATACAATTTCTAGAGGGATTCAGAAAACTCCTAAATGTCCTCAAAAGCTCCGTGCATATTTTACTTAATATTTCTATGTCAGCTTCAAACCACTCCTAAAAGCTCCAAATCCTAAATCAAACACCCCCTTCACAAAATGTCCAAATTGAATTCAGGAAAGATGCCCAGATTGTTTATTTGAAAAAGACAATGCTCAAAATACAGGTTTGTGTATTCACTTGTTGAATCAAGATCCATCCTTGATACATGTAAGTGTCAACTTTGTTCTGAAATTCCTAGATGGCAAAAGGTAATTTCAGTGCAAGTGTGAATTTTAGTCTTAAACTTCTGAAAACAGAAAAAGGTAATTATCACAAGCTCAAATTCTAGGATTTTTGGGCCTTAAAACTGTTGAAGAAAATCAATTTGAACATCTATCTAGTTGAGCTGCCACTAAGCCAGAAAATCAGCCTAATCATTAATATTGGGGCTTGCATCTGTCTGTCATATTTAAAGCTAATGCATTTACCTTCAGCAACTGCCCATTGCTAAAGCTGATGTCATAAACAATGTGCTAGATGAAATTGAGTTCCAATCAAGGCATGGCAATCCATGTGGAAGATTTTTAGTGAAAAGTCATAGTGAAACAGCCAACGAAAGCACTTGGATTGCCAAAAAGCAACTAAATCGAGTTGACCTGACATCTATGAGGATTATGTCAAGGTTTACACATGGCATTTGAGTTCTTTGCCAACTAAGGGAGACTGATGCAGGAGAATCCAGTCCAAAACAGGATTGCCTTGAAATGGCGGCAAAAAATTTTTGTTCGCTACAATTTTAAAGATGTTATACATCCTAGTTGTTCCAACACAATCAACCCTCTTCTAGCCCTAATTTGTTGAAGCCTAGTTTCCCCAACCTTTTCCCTAAATGACCTTTATTGTCTGCATAAAAACTCCTTGTATTAAAAATAGAGAGGCAACTCAATTCAGATGTATTGACCTCTTACTGATTCACAGTAGCTTGGGTTGCCAGTAGTTTCTCACTATCATGTGTGTCAAGCATTTCAAGAATGCATAAATGTAGCTCTCTCAAGTCCCATGAAACAAACAATACTTGCAGGTAAAAGAAATACAAAAATCAAAGAGTTAAGATATCTGGATTCTCCATGGAATGTAGAACTTACAGAACCAATAAATGCAGTGCTGCTGTTTGAAGAGGATGAAGATGACATCTCAAGCTTCTTATTAGGAGCTTGATTTTTATCATCATGAGATGCTGCACTTGTACGCTTAAACTTCTTGTTTTTTATATATGATTGCAGCTGACGCATATTTGCAACAGGATTAACTAACTGCATTGACCAACAGATAGTTAAATTCAACATATTTCCAGTTAAAACCATGGGTTTATGAGGTTCAAATAATAAAAAGCACAGTTAGAAGAAGAAAGACAAATCATATTGGCAAACAAACCCCAACCAAAAGAAAAAACATATAGAAACTTCAGAAAGAAGAACAAAAGCAAGCTCTGGCTATCCCTAGCTAAACAAATATTTTGCAAATACTTCAATTAAAACATGTTTCTTTTGTACAAAGTACTAGTCAATCAACCACACCAAACTGTACCTGATCAACTTCAGGAGAAAGGATAACAACAGCATCCCGAAGCAGTGAATGCAATCTCTCTCTTTTATAATCTGAAAGCCCTGAACCCACATTGTTAGTGAAAAATAAACCAGGATCATTGCTATTACGATTGAGTTCCTCCTCACTTGTGATTTCCCTGCATTTGTCTCCGGTTAC
The DNA here is from genome assembly GCA_026413575.1 of Erythroxylum carthagenense. Classification (NCBI taxonomy): domain Eukaryota; kingdom Viridiplantae; phylum Streptophyta; class Magnoliopsida; order Malpighiales; family Erythroxylaceae; genus Erythroxylum; species Erythroxylum carthagenense. The sequence continues at coordinate 12,620,304 of JANZLD010000008.1, read as the reverse complement.
TTCAGTTGAAAAAGGAAGGAAATCATCATCTTCTGACAGCAATCTTTTTACTTCACGAGTGTAGTAAGCAAAATAATCTGGTCCATTTGTATTCTGTCCAGCTGAAGCACCCACTTCTGACATAATGATGCAGATAGAGTCCTGCACTTGACAGATATGCATCAATAGAAGATATTTTTTCATTTGAAATACTATAAAATTTACAGAGGGAATAGAATAGTCCTTGGGTTCATAACCTCCCCATCCCGCCAAATGGCATAAATGCTAAAAGAATAGAGTGATGATAGGAAACATGTCTAAAAAAATAGTATAACAAAAACCTAGTTTTATGGAAAAATATGTCTTCACTAGATTGCTACTTATGGTTACAAAACTCACAAAATTCATAGTTTACCAATTACGTATTGTGTAAACTAACGATTTCGAGCAAAGGATGGAGCATGAATCGTAAGTAGTTTGCAAAAAACCAAGAACTTGGGAAAAGAAGCAACTCTTGCTGCAATTCATATGCATGATTAGTCCAATCCCACATTCAAAGTAGATGGACAGCACAATTCAGAATCATGATGAGACAAATTTGTAGGGTTTGCTTTAATCTTTGCTTCTGTTCAACAACGCCCACGAACATTAAGTCAGTCAGCACACAAACATAATGCTTCCAAAAGAACCCAATTGAGTCTTCAGTTAGCTACTCAAATACACACCACAGAAAATTTCAATCCATTCTTTCAAAAACATAACACTTATTCTGTTCCCTAATCTTCCAGTCCACCAGCTCGATCAAACTACAGTAAGCCCATGCCCTAAACCAAACTTCCACCATCCAATTCGATGAAAGAAAGTTAATATACACGAAAACGCACATACACAGTAAAAACGCTAAACCCAGCGTAATAAACTGAAATTCAGCGGGAACTACCAGGAATTGCTATTTTCAATGAAAAGAGAGAGCAGATCACAAAACCTAATCCCTCACCCAATCGAAACCCACCAAACAAACACAAAACAGTAAGGTTCGCCGCAATTTCCCTTGAACCCAACATAACTGGATTCTCCAACTTTATCATCCCATAACAATCTCAGAAAAACAAAAATGAGAAAAGGAGGATTACTGAGGTAGAGAGAGAGTGTGTTTTTACGTGCTCGGAGAGTAGGCCGACGTCGAGAGAGCGTTCGGAACGGGAACTGATCGGATGCCAGATCCTGTTTCTGGTGTCGAACGAGAAAAAAGGAAAAAAAGAACAAAGAAAATCGGAGGCAGGAAACGACACTTATTTTAACAACAGAAAAATGAAAACGTCCTGCCGTTTAGATGCTGGCATTTATTTTATTTTACAGGTTCCCGAACGAGATTAATGCTCTAGACTAAGAAATAAATCCCCTTCACTCTATCTCCCCCAAATTAAAGCTCCTATTTTTTATTATTTACCAATGCCATTTCTTTTATGAATCAAATGCTATTCAAGCAATTTTTCTTTCTTTACCTGTGTAATTTAATTTCTTTAATTCTGCTTAACACTTGTAATAGATACAATTAGTGACGGAGCCAAGGACGGAGATATGCGGGGCTCAAATAAAATATAAATTTCACAAAAATTTTCATATCAAAACTAAATAAAAAACAAAGTTTTATTAAGAATATAAAATAGCTAAAATTACAATGATCCTCGCCTACTTTTC
>JANZLD010000008.1:12456657-12468304 GCA_026413575.1 Erythroxylum carthagenense | reverse complement strand
AGTCAAGGTACCGTCTCCCTCCCACACTCGACAATGGATAAATTGGGAGTTCGACTCTAGGACTGCTACCTTCCATTCACCATTCCAAAGAACCCAAATACCACCAGAGAAACCCATCGCCTCAAACCTGTGAGAAAATTGAAACCCAATCCGCGAGATGACTGAATCTGCCTGACCACCACTAATTCGAGGCTCCAACAAAACTAAGATAAAAGGCTTATGCTTCTGCAACAACAATTTTAAAGCACGTAAAAAGGAAGCGTTTCCCTCTCCTTGACAATTCCACGATAAAATCATAAACACAAATGATAGAAAAAAAATCAATTGCGAGGTTGGTCGAAACCCCACCTCTCCAACTTATCCTCATTCACAAGACTCGTGTCACCAAGGACAGCATGTGGCCGGTCTTCCCCATCAGCCATAACAGCATCGAAATCACGTAGTGGAGGGTCGGGCGGACAACCATTATGTTGGAATTCATTCGGATTTGTTTCAGGAACAAACTCCATAGCACTCACAATGTCGTGAATCCCAGAATCGGGGTGAATCTGCTCAGTGATAACTCTCCCAACCACCACATTATTCTCCGGATTTAGCTTGGTCGATAACGCGACAATAGGCTCTTTTATTGACTGCCGCTGTTGATATGCAAAAAATTCCCCGAAAGTAGCCTTTTGTTTTGTTGAGTCTTTGCTCAATTCAACTCTAGTTACTGCTCGGTTCTGCCCATCTTTATGTTTGCCTTTATGCTGACCCGAGCTACTAGTTTTTTCACGACCAGCCCCCTGTGCACTCGTAACAGCGGCCAATCCCTATCCCTGATCTCCACCCACAACCCTATCGTCATCCTCCTGTGCAAACTGTAGAGCATCAAACTGATTTGCGTTTGCTGATTTCGAATTTCCATTGTCATATTGCCTCCTCGGTTGTCTCTTTCTCTTCTCAACAATCATCCATGGATCAAAATCATTGGAGGCTCGAGTAATCGGCAACTCTCCTTCCTTTTCTATGTTATTAGTACCATCTTCTTTAGGTTTCCAAGAGCAAAACGAATCCGAATGCCCATACCTCCCACACTCGAAGCAAATATTATCCAAATTTTCGTATTCAACCGAGAACTCCTCACCATCAATAGAAAATTTGGGAACAAGGGGCTTGTCAAGATCTACAGTAACGGCCAACCCAGCAAACCGTCCCCGCTGCAATTCGCTCGTATTATAATCTACTCTAATCACCTTCCCCACTGCTTCGCCTAAAGGTCCACTGATATCTTCCGGATAGTATTGTAAAGGCATCTCTGGCAATCGAATCCATACCACTGCCATCTTAGGTGTGCATTGTGACATACGAAACTTTGAGTGCCATGGTTGCACTTGGAGATAACTCCCCATAATCGTCCACAGACCTTCAAGTAGAGCACCCAAGTAAGCCGACTCCGAAGCAAAATCCACCATAAAGTACCCGTTGCCGACATCAAGAACTTTCACACCAGTCATATTCCAAATACCCTCCAGTTTTGTACACAATGATTTGTACCAAATACTCCGGCCAAGCAAGTTTACAATCACAGTGTACTTAAAAGGTGTGCATAGCCTTTCTTTCAGACTAGCAGAGAGAGTCACGGCCGGAAACCTCCCACTCCGATCAATTGTTATGTCTCCCTTATCCACTCGAATCTTCATTGAATTGGCCACGTCCTCCATGGTTGTTTCCACCGCAACGCCGAAACAAGCTTGTCTCGATATCCCGTCAACAGCTGCTCTTCTCTAAGCTTCACTTTCTTCGTTGCCTGCCCCTCTCCATCATCCGATGACGGTTGTCGGACAACCTCCAGAGGAGACGTGAGCGCTAAGGAAGCTTGCATCAGGTTTTTTCTATCCCCTTCTAGTGTATTAACATTGATCTCTTATGATCCCTCTCACCTACTGCAATGATTCTGATCTGCTTTCAAAGCCAACCCCATCTTCTAGTACTTGAACAAATACGGCGGCTCAGCCTCACTATCATTAGTTCACTTTGCTCTCGTACTGGAACGCGCTATTCACTTTCATTAACTCGAAATAGAATTCTCTGTCCTAACCAAATGAACTTCTAATACAATAACGAACTGTTAAAATATTTTTTTTTGCACAAAAATAATTAAGAAAAGAACAAAGTTAAATTACACAATTGAATTATATATTGGTTGATTCGTTTAATTTCAATTTTAAGATAAATAATAAAGAAATAATTATAAATTTTTTTATAGATATTGAATAAAAACTCAATTCTTTCTAATAATAAATCTAAAAATTAAGATGACTGATTAATAAAATGAAGCTGATGAATACTGATATAAGTAAATAAAAATTTATAAAATGATGTGGTAATTTTATAATAAAATAATTATCAATGTATTAGTAAATTGTGTTGGTGTTGATTATGTTATTGTTGTTTAGTTATACTGAAATCTGGCCAAACTGTAGATATAATACTTGAAGTTGGATCCTTAATCCTTATTTTAAGTTCTGCTAAAATTATATTTGTCATGTTTTTAGCTATTTTATGTGGTTGTTAATTCACTAAGACTTTGAGGGGATAATTTTCCCATACAAATAAAAAATAAACGTCATGTATTACAGTGATTGATTAGTCGTATTCAATTTTCATCATTAAAAGTTGAGAATGAAGCTCCGAGCAAGACGAAAGTGAGGTCCATACAATGAGATATTTCGTATCTTGCAAATTCTGGGTTTAGTTCCGCATGTGACTCACCGACCTTATCATCCTCCGTTTGTGCGGCTTTTAATTCTTTTATAAAAACACGTGTATTACTATTAGCACAACCATGAAAGAATCACCTCGATCCTTTGCATTGAAACCTAGCTGGGCCCAAACGTTATGGACGAAGAAGTACGATAGCTACTCTTTCCATGCTTCTCGTGCTTTAATTTCAATCTTTTTCTCGAGTTCTTTTCATATCTTTCTTGATTTTTTATGAAAATTTGATTTGATTTTTATTTTTCTGTTACTTTTTTATTTTCCTTTTAATTGTTTTTAATTTATAGTTTTTATCCTTTTTTAAAAATTAAAAAAATGAAATTTATAATGAAAATGTTATTTTGTTTTTAATCCATGATAATCAACAATATGTTTTTTATATAATATGTTGGCATGTTTTTATTGCGAATTATTTACTTATTATTATAAAATTAAATCATAGAAAAATATTATTAATTCATAAGGTCAAGCATTGAATATAATATGTAAAATTATATAAATATCATTAAATTATACTAACATAAAGAATATAACATTAAAGGAAGATCATTTGTTCCTACACAAGATATTAATGACAGCTTAAGTAATTTTTATAGACAAAATATTAAATAAAGACATCAGTTGATAAATTAGAATATATCTGACATGCTGAAAAAAAAAGCTCAGATTACAAAAATATTAAAATATAACTCAATCGATTGCTTGGTATTGTCCACATTCTTTTTTAGAGATCTTTTTAACTTAAAAACTGTCAAGATAAATCAAACTCTTAGACATTTATTTGACTATTGTGTATACCATAAAAATGATCCTTCCCACCGTTTTTCTTGTATTTATTTGAGCCTTCTTTTTTGTTGTGTAAATAATGCATGGTTGAAGTTTGCTTCTTGTTCTTCTCTTTTTGATACCAGAATAATTTTGGCCTATCTTATTTGATCATTCTTCCAAAATTTTATTAGCCACTAAACTATTTAAGACACATTTTTTATAACGAAAACGATATATTATATACGTAGGAATTTAGCAAAATAAAAAAATTTAACTGATAAAAACATCTTAATGCATGATATATCTTAGGTTTATATTTTTATTTGAGTCATTCAATATTTGAGGCAGGTTTTTCTCAATAATGGAACCTTCACCTAGTTATGATAGCCACTCAATAAGGTTTGTTCACTTTACAAAGCCTTGTATGGACTGAGACACGTTCTTCAAGCCTGGTTTGCAAAATGCTCAGATTACAAATTAATTAACTTAAAAGGCTACTAAGGTTAGTTAAAATTAATTAAAAATATTACCAGCGTTGATAGAGTAAGTACCTGGTTTTAATTAAAGCAAACACCACATATAATTACTCATTAATTCCATCTCTATCCATTCCTGTAATTCAAGAAAAAAGTATTGAAATTAAATTATAGTACATAAGATTGCATAATTTTTTTAAATTTTTCATAAGGTTTTCATATATGTAGCCTTTGTACATTTTCGTTAAACGAAGACGAATAAGCTTGGAAATCAAGCACTTACATTTATATTTGTTAGTTAGGCCTTGCATAAGAAAAACTAATGATGTTATTGCTAGATTTTAAGAACGTGAAAAAGGAATAAAAGGATTTGACAAAAAGAGTTTTATTAGCTTTGGCTTGTTATTGTTTATAATATTTTTCGGATTACTTAGTGACATATTTGAGGCCTATTTATATATAGTTGTATGAATTGGTAGTGACTTTTAAAATATTCTAGATATTTTGTCCTAGCATTTACTTAATTTCCAAATTTCTATTATTTTTGGACTTAGAATTCATATAAAATATTTCTTCGTAATTAATTATACACAATTTTCTAGGCTTTTCTAATGATTTTTTCATGCTTTACTGGACATTATAGATTTACTTTTTTGTCAATTTTCTAGACTATTTAGATTGATTTTTAATACTACTCCTTAATCTAAAAAAGTCTAGTACTCCGAGCATTTCGCTCAAGTTAATAAACTTTTCTACAAGAGTAGCCTATGAAGATAGATGGTAATTTGTCATCGATCTTTCAAAACTTCATTTTTGATCTCTCCTGAATCTACAAGCTCTCCAATGAAGTGGTGCCTTATCTCAATGTACTTTATTTACCTATGAATTATTGGATATGGTTTATTTATTGTTACAGTGAATAACTATTGGGTCCTCTATGTCTTGTTGTAGATCCTCCAAAGCTCTTATGAGAAATAAAGCTTGACATGCACCGCTTGTTGCAGCCATAGGTTCAGCTCCAACAAAAGATAGTACAACAGTCTTTTGTTTTTGATGCTCATGATATTGATGTAGTGCCAACCAAAAATATTTATTGTTTATAATATTTTTCTTGTTACTTCAGTGACTTATATTTTAGAAGTATTTATAGTGGTTCGGTAGTGACTTTTAAAATAATCTAGATATTTTTGTTTAGTATTTATTTTACTTCCTAATGTATATTATTTTGGACTTAGAATTCATATAAGATATTTTTTCATAATTAATTGCACACATTTTTCTAAGCTTTCTCTATTAATTTTTTGCACAATTTCCTAGAAATTTTAGATTAATTTTCTTAGTAATTTTTTATACTTTCTAGATTAATTTTTAATACTCCTCCTTAATCTAGAAAATTCTAATACTCTGAACATGTCTTTCAGTTCGATGAACCTTTCTTCTAAGACTGATTTGGTGAAGATATATGGTAATTAGTTATTAGTCTTGCAAAACTAACACTCCGAGCATGTCTCTCAATTCAATGAACTTTTCTTTTAAGACTAATTTGGTGAAGATATAAGGTAATTGGTTACTAGTCTTGTAAAACTTCATCTTGATCTCTCCTCTATCTACAAGCTCTATAATGAAGTGATTCCTTATCTCTGTGTACTTTATTCACTCATAAAATATTGGATTCTTTGTCATCTCAATGGTTTATTTATTATCGCAATGACTCTCTATTGGATCTTCCATGTCTTGTTATAGATCTTCTAAAACTTTTCTAAGTCATACATCTTCACATACAGCATTTGTTACAACCATGTGTTCTGTTTCAGCAGAAGATAGTACAACAATAATTTGTTTTTTTTATGCTATGATATTGTTTTAGTTCCAACCAAAAATACGTATCCAAAAATATGGGGTCGGTATCCTTGTGGTTAAGGAACTTATAAATCAAGTGATGGAAATCATAAGGATAAATGATAGGATTATAGTGGTTAAAATTATTATTAGCAATAGAGTTCTCAGTTTAGTATGTATATATGCACCTCAAGTTGGTTTAGACAAATAACAAAAACGTCTATTATGGGCGGCGCTGAATGGAGTGATTCAACAAATCCCTAACATTGAGTAAGTTATCTTAGGAGGTGATTTTTATGAGCATATAGGAGTTGTTTCCGACGGATATACAGGAACTCATAGGATCTTCGGGTATGACACTAGAATTGAAAGTGAGAATGCCTTAATAGACATGGCTATAGCATTTGAATTAGTGATAGCAAATTCCTTATTTGAGAAAAACGAGACGCACCTGGTGATGTTTAAGAATAACACAACCAAGACGCAAATTGATTATTTCCTTGTCAGGAGGAGAGCCAGAGTATAGTGCAAGGATTACAAAGTGCTTCCGGTCGCAAGCTTAACAACCCAACATAAATTGTTGGTTTTCGATCTAGGAGGTAAGGGATAAAGGATACAACAATTTAGTAAACGGTGTAGTAAAATTAGATGGTGGGATCTAAAAGGAGACATGATGAAACAATTTATGACTCAAATCTGGTATGGAGCTACCTGGTATGTGAGAGGGGATGCTAATCAAATGTGGGAGGGAGTAACTTCCTTGGTGAGAGCAACCGCCACAAAACTCCTAGGAGTCTCTAAAGGGTTGTGGGGAGGGCAGATGGAATCTTGGTGGTGGTAGGAAGAGGTTCAGGGGACAGTGAAGGTGAAAAGAAAGCATACAAAGATCTATTAACAAATGCAACAAAGGCAGAGTGGGAAACTAATAGACTAAGGTACAAACTGGTAAAGAAGAAGGTAAAGAAGACAATTTCAGTGGCTAAAAGAGAAGCTTACTAGACTTTGTACAAGAAATTGGATACCTACAGAGAGACATAAAAAATTTTCAAATTGGCACGAGATAGGGCACGTAAGATGAGGGATTTCAACCAAGTCTGTTGTATACGAGATGAAGTAAGACAGGTACTCATGGAGGCCCATGCCATCAAGGGTGGATGACAGATACTTTTTTAGCCTGTGTAATGAAGGTATCTTGGACAACATAGAATTAGGTGACCCCTCTGTGTCGGAGCATTTTCTTAACTAGTCTCGATGTGAAAAGGTCACAAAGGAAGAAATTACAAAGGCTTTGAGGGAGGTGGGGAGCGGAAGGGCAGTAGGGCCGAATGAGATCCCTATAGAGGTATGGAAGAGAATAGGAGTTGTCGGTATTAAGTAGCTAGTTTAGCTTTTTAATGTGACCCTCGAGTCAACCAAAATGTCGGATGAATGGAGATTAAGTAGGTTGATTCCATTATACAAGACCAAAAGGGACATCCAACATTCTCACAATTATAGAGGCATTAAACTAATAAGTCACACCATAAAGTTGTAGGAGAAGGTGATTAAGAAGAGAGTCTGGAGAGCAGCTTCTATATCGACCAATCAAATTAGCTTTATGCTTGGTGGGTCCACAACAAAAGTGATACATCTGCTCCGTAGGCTAATGGAATGCTACAGGGAACGAAAACGGAATTTGTATATGGTTTTTGTTGATTTGGAGAATGCATATCACAGGGTTGCTAGGGAAATCTTATGGAGGTGTTTGGATGCAAAGGCAATTCCTATGATCTATATACGCATAATTAGGAATATGTATAAAAGAGCAATGACTAGCATACAGATGATAAGAGGTGACATGGAAACTTTTTCTATTGGTATCGGGCTACACTAACGCTCTGCCTTAAGCCCTTTTTTGTTTGCATTAGTAATAGATGATCTTACCAAATATATTCAAAGAGAGAAACCTTGGTGTATCGTAGATGAGACTAGGGAGGGGGTCATTTTAAGTTAGAATATTGAAGAGAAACGTTAGAGTTGAAAGGTTTTAAAATGAGCAGGACTAAGACAGAGTACTTAGAATGCAACTTTTCAGGAAGGCAAATGGTTCATGAGGCGACAGTAGTAATTGGTACTAATTTCATACCACAAAAATTGAGTTTTAAATACATTAGGTCTATCATTTAAAGTGATAGTAATATCGTTGCCGATATAGTCCATCGTATCAAATCCAGGTAGGTCAAATGGAGAACTATATAAGGGATCTTATGTGATAAAAAGATTCCATTAAAGCTTAAAGGGAAATTTTATAGATTGGCGATTCGGCCAACTATGTTATATGAAGCAGAATGTTGGCCTATCAAACGTAAACATACAAGAAAGTTGTTGATAGCCAAGATATGTATGCTCTGGTGGATGTGTGACATTACCACAAGAGATAAAGTCTGGAATTATATGATGAGAGAAAAACTACAGGTGGTTAGTATTATTGACGAGTTGAAAGAGATCAGGCTTAAGGGGTTTAGGCATGTGAGTAAGAAGCACCCTGATGCTCCTGTGTGACGCTGTGAGAAAATAACCATTTATAATTGCAAGAGAAGAAAAGGAAGGCCAAATAAAAACTGGAGGGAAGTGATCAAGAAGGATATGACAGAGTTGGTCCTTATTGAGGAATTGGCCAGAAGTATAAAATTTTGACATGCTAGGATACGAGTAAAAGATATCCTTTAAAGTGCGCCAAAATAGTTGTGGAAATTATTGGGAGTTGTTTATTGTATAGCTATGGCGACGTATTGACCACTTAAGAAGTCTATCCCTAGTGTCTAATATGTCTCTTCTAGTTGCAAGTTGTGGAAAAGTATTTCTGTTCTACTACTTGGCTTTTCAACTATGGTATATGGGGAAAGGTCCCTTGAGGTCATCTAATACCACTGGATTGTTCATACTCACATAGCTACTGAGCAAAGATCCCTAGCACAACTCGAGACATAAAGAGTCGTACTTTGCAGCTTATCAGGTATTAACATATCTGGGCATCATATCAGGAATTTATTTATTTTTTTTAGTTTTATCTATCTACTCTCTTAACATATCAGTTTTTTTAACATATCTACTCTTTTAACGAGCATCAATTTTTTTCATTATCACATTTGTATATAAGCTTATCGGAAACAACCTCTCTATTATGTAAGGATAAGACGACATATTATTAGAACTTCTCAGACCTCACATTGGTACAAGATTCGGATTGGGTGAGATGATGATGATCAATTGAGTTATTTGAATGTGAAATTATTTATGAAGAAACCACCCTTAAACTTAAGACTACAACTTTAAGAAAAGAGTAAAATGATGCTTAAAGAGGGTATTAGAATACATAAATGAAATTATTACTAAAATATGATATTGATTCAGATTTATATAGATCTAATTTCAGAAAAAAAAAGGAAATCTTTCGATTAAACAAAAATAACAGAAAAAGCAAGCAATTATTAAAAAAAAAACTGAACCATAACTTGCCGTGGGCCAAAACTTTGATAAAATGAGAACCCTTAAGGTAATTTTTTTATTGATGAGAAAAGGTACCATAAATTTGGCACGCAACCATTATTGTTCGTACATTAATTGTAGCAAGCATATAACTAGGGGCCATGCATATAAGGATCTTATTTAGGCTCCCCACACATACTAGCTGCACGGAACATGTCGGCCATTAGCCAATCCCGGGTACGCTTGCAACTTTTCCTTCACGATCAACATACAAAAAAACCCTATTCCGATCAAGGTCCCTGGTAGGAACGTTTGGTGGAACCATCAGAATCCTAATTCCTGGTATGTCCTCCTTTATCTTCTTTACAGCTTCCTCCGCTGGCAGACCAACTAATTCCGGCCATGTCCTAAATTCCGGAGGGTTTGGCACTGAACATTGAAACCCCATAAGCAAAGAAGTTGTTGTTGCCATGATCGATGATAAACAACATAAAAAGAAACGTAGAGTTTCTGTGCAGAAAATGTCAATAATTCCTAACTCTAGTCTGCAGTAAGGGCAGTTTCAAACAATATTTACAGTATGAAAGTCTTCAGATGAACCATCTGTCTTATCTCTGGGTTTAGTATGTGATATTTATTTTAGGACTTAAAAGCCATATTTAATACACAAAAGATGCAAGGGACCAACTTAACTACCTGGGCAAGCTGGAGTCTTATCATCAGTTGGTATTTTCGGTTCCTCAATGAATGTGGGCTGCTGCTTCTCCGCGGCCATGCTATAGCTATGAATCCACTATGTAGTTATTTTTCAAGCTGTCTAATGCGTGGAGATTCAGTAGCACCAACGTTGGCTTTTATAGAGAGAAGAGCTTGGAACCTCACCTAAATTCATTTATTTTGCACAATTTAAGTATTTTTGTAGATATTGGAATGGGAAAAACGTGTTAGTACATTTAATCGATCAATTAGCAACTTTCGTTTTCTATCACCCACCTAAAGGGACTGCAGCTTTGTCCTTTGTTAGAAACTTGTCTTTCTAATTGTTCTATTACCCCTTCTTGCTAATTATACAACAAATTCATCTGTTTACAGACTTTTAAAATAATAATGAACTAGAAAATTATTATTTTCACAAAAAATTTGAAATTGACTTATATATTTGATAATTCTAAATTAAAATTTAAGAGAAATAATTATAAAATCTTTTATAGATATTGAATATAAACTAAATTGTATCTAATATTAAACCTAAAAATTAGGAGGACTATAAAATAAAACTGATAAATGACTTTATAAGTAAATAAAAATATATAAAAAGATGTAGTAGTTTTATAATAAAAATAACTAGCAATGTAGTGTTTATGTTGATTTTTATGTTATTGTTGTTTAGTTATACTCAAATCGTGTCCAAACTATAGAAATGATACTTGAAGTTGGATCCTTATTTTAAAAATTAGTTTCATTCACATCCGTTTCAAATTCTTCCTAAAATTTGTATTTGTCAAGATTTTTGTTATTTTATGTGGTTGTTGATTCACTAAGACTTTGAAAGGATAATTTTATTTTTTGAAAAAAGATAAACAATTTTCATAGATTTGTGGTTGCAGTAAAAGTTGAGAACGAAGTTGGGAACAAAACAAAAGTACCTTGGAAATATCAAGTTTAGTTCTTATCATCCTCGTCATCCGCCATTTGTCCAGCTTTTAATTCTTTTCTAAAAACCGTGTATTAATACAACGTTGAGAGAATCATCTCAATCCTTTGCATTGAAGCCTAGCTGGCCCCAATTTAACGAACAAAGAAGTACGATAGCTATTTACTTCTTTTGGATTCAGATCACTTGTTACTTTGTGTCTATCCTATTTTCCAAGCATCTATTTATTTAATTAATAAGCACAAATTAATGAGAACAAATAATGTATTCTCCTTCAAATCGATTATAGCGGCGAATTTTTTTTGGTAAATTAAAAATTTTTATAAATCAACTAATAGTTACATACAATCAAGAAATTATCTAAGAAGCAAATCTTTTTCCAATCACCAAAGGAAAAGCCACAATTATAAACATAAGGAACTTTACAACTAGAAAGTGAGCAAACCTCAACAGGTTACCTGTACATATCTACCCACTATGAAGACCATGTGGAAAGATCCAGCATAACCACAGCACATAGACTTAGAGCTAAACATAGCAATGCAAAGCAAATAGGCAATCAATTTCTCAACTAAACAAGAATTTATTACTTGTTATAAAACCAGAATTACAATTTCAGAGTATTTGGGAGAGAAGACTTATTCTTATGTTCATTTTCTAATCTCTCTTACATCAAACCTTC
>JANZLD010000008.1:12379550-12398912 GCA_026413575.1 Erythroxylum carthagenense | reverse complement strand
TAAAATATTTAAAAATTATTGTTATTTCAAATTAATTGTCATTATTATTTATTATTAAGATTTTTTAAAACATGGTTTATGTAAACAGTAAACTGGTCAAGTATACAGTACAGTTGTATAATATATCAATATGAACTATTTTGCAATTTTTAAAAAATATAGGGACTATTTTATAAATTTTAAAAATATCCCGAAATAGTACCCGGTACTGACCGGTACCGGTACAGTTCCGTTCCAGAGCTCAATCCGGTACCGAACCCGGTACGGTATTCATAACATTGATCCATGTGAAAATTAATGGTTTGGTGCTTAACATAAAATGGAACCCAAGCGAAAACTTTAATTCCTTAAAAAAATCAAGGAGAATATTAGGAAAACAGTGTTATAATAAATTTTAATATTAATAAACTTCATTAATCACCCTAATTTTATCTTATTTGATGATGAAATGAGTGAATTTGTTTTAGTTTTGTACTTCTACTTATTAAGGGAGTTAGGTATTAATTTTTATATGTTTATTTTGTGAAGGCTGACAATTAGGATTTTTTTCTTACAATAATGGCGCCGCTTTATAATATGGAGAAAGTTTTGACTCTTATTATGAGAGTTTAAATTTTTATTTTTTTTAAATGGAGGAACCCGCAGCTGCTAACCTTTAAATGTGTACTGAGTAAACCTTCAAATTTATACAATAGCCTGCAAATTACACTAATCGAGTATTCTGCACTAAATAAACCCTGTACGACAGGCTCGATCAAGAGAACATACATAGGAGGAATAGAACACTTGACCTTTTGACTTCATGCACTTCCATTCTATCAACTCGACCACCTCCTAAGGAGCATGTAAGCCTAAATGAGTAAACTTATATTGGGGAATATATAAGACTTTTATATTGTGTGAGCATAAAGAAGATTTTATGTAATTTTAGCACTGGTGTTGAGATGAGTTGGTGAGTGCAAATGGGCCAAAGTTTTCATCGTCTCGTTGAGACAAGTTGTAACAGCGCCGAAGCTTTTCCTCCTAATTCTTGTCGTTTCTGTGTTGGGTCTTCATGTCTCGAACAATATATCCTCATCAGAAGCCCATTTCGCTTGAGAACTGTTCCCGTGAAGGCAACCTTACCTGTCTACTTCCGCAGAGTACTACTCGATTCGACTAATAGCACTTTGCAGAAGAAGAAGACGTGCGTACTGCCACGGTTACTATTCCCATCCTCTGGCAGTAGCCAAATCCAATGCCATTTTCTTCCCGTTACCTCAAAAAGATTCCTATGGTCCTATCCTATCTAGTAATCCATTTGGATCAGATTTGGTCGGTATACAGCTGACCATGTTTAAGATTTTATGGCCCAGTTTGCCGAATACAGAAAGAACTTTATCTAGTGGTCGATGTGGGCGTGGAGTTTTGCCGTTTTGGTATAATTTAATTAAATTTATGAAAAAAAGCCTATATCAAATTAGATTTTTTTTTTCGAACTTGAAATTCCATTTTGTTATAAAATTTCAATTAATCTCAACTTATAATCTCATTTTTTGGATTTTTAATAATTTTATAAAATATAATTAACCCTATTATTATTGAAAATTTTATTAAATAAAATTATAATTTTTAATAAGATATGTATATAAATATTTATAAATAAATATCAAACAAAAAATTTATCTTGAAATAATTATAATTATTTATAAGTAATTTATCAGCATTTTTATATTTTATATAAATTAAACACTAAATCTTAAATTTTTTAATTTAATTTAAAAATGATGAATTTTTGAAAATTTAAACCTTTTAATTGAATCCATGAACTCAATTTAAAGGTTTCAAACATAATGTTAATAACTATAAATGTTCTTCACCTTAATCGCCAATATCCCTTTCGCTTTTAAAACCGGGAGCAAGTAAACGAGAGAGAGAGAGAGGGGGGGGCGTAGGAAAGCTTTGAGGTTCGAGTACAATGGCATTGTCAACTGCCAAGAACCTCTTACAAAAATCGCCACTACCTACGAGAATCATCTCCGTGCTCCAAAACCCACTTCGAATTGAAAGTTCACAAAATCCCAATCTGCCATTTACTCTTCAACGCCAAAGTCCCAATCTTTACATCAATCCAAGTAAAAACCTCGCTTCTAACGTCCCTCCGGTTGTGGGTCCATTTACCCATTTGCATCCCTCTATGTATTTTCCCATCTCTCCAACTGGGCATTTTTCATATCCGATTTCATCAACTGGGTCGATCCAAGGTGAACTTAAGGACGATGATTCGGGGATGTGGGCTGATAGCGTGAAGAAAAAGAGGAAGAAGAAGATGAACAAGCACAAGTACCAGAAGCTGAGAAAGCGATTTAGGAGACAGACTTAAAGATTCGTTCTTTTGGTGAGAACTTTTATTGGTTTTCATATGTTTCTTCGGAGATTTTGTACTGGATTGTTGTTTTGTTTCGATGAATGAGAATACTGGTATTGGTGCGTATTACTGGAAAAGATTGGTTAAAGTTGCATTTTGATTTACCAGATATATGAGGCTGTTTAACTCGTTCTTACTTGTATGTCTAGCATGTGTCGATTATAGATGAACTAAAAGTCCAATGTAGTTAATTTTTGGCCATGCTTGAATCTTTGGAATTCAAAGAAAAAGACATTGGATGCAACTATGCAAGTCTATTTTGGATTAGTTGTCAGGACTGTGGAGTAATGGGATGCATTCCTGCATTGTGTGATTTTAATTTTGTTAATGGAATTATATGCTTGAGAGTTCAATATGTTTCTGTATAAATATAGGCCCAATCGCCATGAAATTTTCTTTTTGTTTCCTTCCCGTTTGTAACCCCTGATTTAATAACGCGAGGAGCTTTTGATGGCTGATAGTGAACGATCTTCATTGTGCTTTAATTCATTTTGCTGGATGCCTAAAGTAATAACTTGTAGTTTATAACAAATTTTGGAACATGATGGCAGTATCGACATTATGGTAGCAGTAAGAGGTACGCAAGAGTCTCCAAAACGTTGGATATAGGTGGTAGCATATGGTGATCCATGGTACTTTAAATTTTTTTATACTCTATTGACCTGTCTTTCCAGATTCTGAAGAAACCAGTAGTGGCTCTCTAATCTGTTTATTTGTCAATAACTTAGCACAAAGCGCTGTCAGGATTAACTAGACGAATCATTTGTAAGATTGACTGTCCTAGTTTTTTGCAAAGTTGCTATGAGCTGAAATCATAGTCCCCTTTTTATCTCGTTCTCTTTTGCTTTCAAAATATTGAATTATTGTGTCTATATTGAGCCATGCTTGTTTGGTTATGGTTAAGGACGACAGTTCAGAATTGGCTTGAATACTCTTTGTTTTGTGTGGCCATCAATGATGTTTATGATATTTGAAGTTATTGTTTATTAGCAGCTGTTGATTTGAAAAATTGATACCTACATTGGTCTTTCATCCTCCTTGTTTTTTCTGATCTCTAAACATATGCTTAGGTTTGGTTAATGATTGTTCTTCTAGCAATAATCGGGCTTCTGACGTGTCCAGTTAAACAAGGAGTCAAGTACAATTTATCCACTTTCCCAATTGGAAAAGAGTTGTCCTTAGGTTGATGTGCAGTACTTGATTTCAAGTTTCTTGCCTAACTGGTCGTCAAGTTTAAATAGTGAAGAACACAATATTTGTCTCCTTGAAGATTCCTGTTCTTTAAAAGAGTATTACCCTTTGTAAAATGGACTTAGTAAACTATGACTAATTAAGAAGTTTGTTGACAAGATGGCTGTGGATAGTTTTAGAACTTTATTGATGAGGCATTAAATGAGTTATATGTGAAAATCTTCTACCAACAGCTACCAATTTCCATAAGAATTCAATGAAAAGAAAAATGTTACTAGAGTTCTTAAAAATTAAAGCTGTATGTTCATGGATGGTTGATTTGGTGGTAGTTATTTCATTTCAGAATAAGTAAATTTGTAAGCTTTAACCTAGTATTTTGCAGCATGGATTTATTCTGTGATAGTGTTCAAATGGTTGGTGATAAATATCTTACCTAATTTCTTTAGTTTTAATTCATTTCCTGTGCTTAGTTTTAGGTTAAAGCCGTGTGTTCATGGATGGTTGATTTTGCAGTAGTTATTTTCACCCCAGAATTAGTAAGCTAGTAAGCTTTAACCTAGTATTTTGCAGCATGAATTTCTTCTGTGATAGTGTTTAAATGGTTGGTGATAAATCCCTGACCTAATTTTTTTTAGTTTTAAGTCATTTGCTGTACTTATTTCCTTTTTCTTTCTATTTCCTGGAGAATTTTCACATCAAGAGGCCCATTGTTCTTGACAGAAGGAGACAACCTACTAAATTATCAACAAGGAGACAGCCATTAACAAAGTCAAATGGCACTGGTAAGTGTGACCAGCACCACAGTAGCATATGCCCAAAATTATTGGTGTTGCCACTGATATTATCTACAACTTTGCAGAGAAAATATGAATATTTGTAATTTTTTGCCTATTGTTGGAGCATGTTGTATTGGTTTTCTGAAAATTCAAAATTCTTTTAGCATTAGTTTTACCATGCAAATTGACATATTCATAAGATCTTGACATATTCATAAGATCTTTTGATTTTCTTGTATTATGTCTGATGAGCAACAAGCTCAGTCGTTTTAAGTTTTAACTGTCAGAGAATTCAACTCCTCTTCCGGTTAAACTTTTGTTATAAGGTATGTTAGAGGAGTTGCTTACCCTTCTCATCAGTTTCTTCTCCTGTGTATGGATGAATCTCCTATTAGTTGATTTTGAAAGTCAGAAATCTAGAAACTACATCCAAGTATATGGACAAACTGGCTTGTTTAACTGAAATTTTAATCATGACTGCAGCAGACAAGGGACATTTCTCATCAACCCATTTCAATAACAAAAAGATGGGGTTTAGTGAAGTGAGACCCACCACTGCTTTCTCTTTCCTTTGCCTAATATCATGGTTCTAATTTGGCACTGTGACTAAGTCATTTGGTGCATATATGTATGTATATAATAAAAGTTAGTTAACAAGTCACTGTCCTCCAATGTAGCTTGTCTTGTTGCCTTGATTCCAAGCCGAGTCCTTGGTAGTTTCTTTGGCTGATTACGTGCAGATGCAAAGTGAGCACTGTACCTGCCATTGTAGACTAGGTTAGATCATCAATCTTCATTTTTGCGTTTGCTCACTAGCTTTTCGACTAGATGGAGGATTCCTAAAATGATCATCAGGATCAAATGAAATCTTTTTCTGGTGGACTGTAACCACAATTTTTGCAGTCTCATAAAGCTTGTGGTTTTGTTGCTTATAGAAGAAAAAAGCACTTTAAAGTTTTAACCTGCGGTTAAAGTGGAAGTGCCATCTTTACTTTCCTTGGTAGAACCACCTTTTGGTGCTTCAGTCAAGAGAGTGCACGTGAGGGCATTATGGATTGGTGGTCACAGTGCTCATAGGGATTGGAGCGGGGAATGAGGATAATTACTGCGTAAACTTGCTGGCATTGCCAATATCCTCGATTAAACAAAAAGGGCCCTTGAAGAAACCAATGGCAAACAAATATTACCTTTCCTGTTACCCTTTTTCTTTACGTTGCGGAGTATTTACCGTGGAAGTGAAATACCGGCGTCGTCTGTACTGTCAAACATTTGGTTGGGTTTTGCCCGAGAAGTTGCCTTGCCTCATCATTGTCTCGTAAAAGTTCTCCAGAGAAACTACATTGTGGTGGCCAAAGAGTTCAAAGCTTGGCAAGTGCCTAATAAAGAGCTATAGTTTGATTAAATTCCCTTCTCATGTAAAGCGGCGTGTTGAAAGCGAGATATAAAAAGGAAAGAAACTTAAATTGCCTCGAGTGTTTGTTTACTGTTTAGTATGACGAATAAGAGTGTCGTCATTCATTAATCTAAGGTACAATATTTTTTCTAAAATCTAATTGTTATTTTCAATGGTGAATTTGTATGAAATAATATCAGAGGAGTTATTTGCTTAATTAATTGAAACAAAACGTGGAGGAAAAAGAAAAAAGTGTTGATCCTCATGCTTGCTAATTGTTACAGCTTCTTACAATGAACCTGGTTTAGGACACCTGGAATCCTGGATATGTTATAATGTTGTATTGGTTGGGTAGCTACCCCACAAAGCTTTCCTAAATCCTACAGATTTAGGTTCACTTAACCATTAACCAGCTGGCTCATCCAGTTACGCTTACAGAACTCAGAACAGCTGTGCTGTGCGTAGTTATCGTAAAAGAAGTCCGCGTTTGCTGGCCTTAGATTGTAAGACTCTTCCACACCCCATTTTTATACAACTCTTGCCAAAGCCAGATGTCTCATAGTTTTTGTCAAAGAATCCTATCTATCATGAATTTCCCCCTCCTCCACTACAATTTGTCCCCATCTCGCATGGCTTCATTCAGATCAACAGAATACATTCTCCAGCAGCTACAAAATCCAATGGAAATTCTACCAGCAAAAAGCATTTACAATCCTTGCACATGCTTGAATTCTAAAGAAGCATTGGACTAAAAACTCAATTATGAAGCATCATTATTGAGTTAAATGATTCCAAAGATAAAAAGACCAAAGGAAAATGATTGATGGGTTAATTGAAATCAATTAGTGGGAAGGCAACCGAAGAAATTTGTGGGTGAACTATTACAAATGACAGGAAGATGGAATCAAAAAATTTTCAAACTCCAATAGGTTCATCAGCCCCTCAATTCCTTAAATCAAAATCAACTTTATCCACATGGGGTTCATGGGTTTGTTGCTAGGTGCTTGTGCCCATATAGAGTCATCAAAGTTTTCTTGTCCACCATTGTTTTGACCCTACCGGATTATTTTACGCTTCTAAGAGACCTAGTGATGACCCAAAGTAAACAGCTGGTAAAAGCGCTCTCTCTCTCTCTCTGTAAGCCTCAAATTAGACAGATACTAACATTTTAAGCAACTGATAGCTGCCAGAAGCAGAATCACATCACTCTCTCCGCCTCTCTCACAAGCGTTTACTCTCTGGAACTAGCAAAAAGGTGGAATTAAATGGAGTGGGTTTGATCTAAAGTGAATTCATATTTTTCAAAACAGAGAAAGTATATATCTAGGAAAGAGAAAAAACGGAGCAAAAACAGAGTAAAGAAACAGAGAGAGAGAGAGAGAGAGAGATAGAGATACGTTGATGGGTGGGATGACATCGTCGATGGCGGCGAAATTCGCCTTTTTTCCGCCAAACCCACCTACATACAAGCTAGTAACGGACGAATTAACGGGTCTTCTGCTCTTGAGCCCCTTTCCTCACCGTGAAAACGTCGAAATATTGAAGTTGCCTACAAGAAAGGGCACAGAGATAGTTGCAATGTATGTGAGGCATCCCATGGCCACCTCAACTCTGCTTTACTCTCATGGCAACGCTGCCGATCTGGGTCAGATGTATGAGCTTTTCATTGAATTAAGCATCCACCTGCGTGTTAATCTCATGGGGTACAGATATAGTTAGTTACTCTTTACTACTTTCGATTTGATGTTTTAAGTGCTTTATCATCTTGGTTTTTGGAAATTTTGATCCTTTCTATTTTCTTGTTTGTGAGGTTTTCTGGTTCTAACAATTGGGTTATTGTTATTCAGTTATTGCAACCTGGAATAATTGATGGGTTTTATTGTAACTGTAGGTTTTAGTTCGTGAAGAAATTGGTGTTAGGTAGTGCTAATTGCTTTAACAGCTGAAATGGAGATTTGGTTGGACTTCTTATTAATCAGAGAAGATCATAATTGGTGTTATATTTGGCATATTTAGAAAATTGTATTAATTTAGTAGAGGTCCGTAATACTTGCCAGTGCCTTGCTTTGATCAGTCCTGTTGTTTGGAGAAACTGGATGGGGTGTTTTTATAGTTGTCCTGGTATCTTACAGAAAATTGTCCTAATATTTAGTGGATAGATATCTCCTTGTTCTAATAACTTCTACTATTAATATCTTTGGTCATGATTTAAACTTGTTCATAGTCACCTCTCAGCACGCATTTTCCCATCAATGTCTTTTTCATCCTTGTAACCAGAACTATGTTGTTCATAGTCATCTCTCAGCACGCATTTTCCCATCAATGTCCTTTTTCATCCTTATAACCAGAACTATCTTTGAAGTTCATTTTCTCATCTTTCGTGAACATTTTTTTGTAGGTATGATTATTCTGGCTATGGGCAATCGTCTGGAAAGGTTTGCAGTAAATTTGAACCATTAATTCTATGAATTTTCTACTGCTTATATTGTAACCGAAGTGCGAATCTAAGACCCGTTTCCTGCATTGCAGCCAAGTGAACAGCATACATATGCAGATATTGAAGCTGCATACAAGTGTCTTGAAGAAAGCTATGGTACCAAACAGGAAGACATCATCCTTTATGGGCAATCTGTAGGAAGTGGGCCTACTTTAGATCTTGCTGCTCGCCTGCCTCAGTTACGGGCTGTTGTTCTTCACAGTCCCATACTATCAGGTCTAAGAGTCATGTATCCTGTAAAGCGTTCATATTGGTTTGACATTTATAAGGTATCACACGTACTTAGCTTTTCCCACAATTCTATTGCTGCTTGAGTTCATCATTCTCTTTTTTCTAATCTAATGGGGTTGTTTTGTATCGTTTTCTTTTGCAGAATATAGACAAAATTCCACTTGTTAATTGTCCTGTCCTTATCATTCACGTAAGTAATAATATTGTTAGACCCATAGAACGATGTCAGGCCTTTCCTTTGTTTTATATTTTCTGGGGTAGTGAGTCTTGGTTACACGCAAGTATCAACTAGAGCATACGAACTACTCAATTTTCTTAATCTGCATTTTGAAGTATCTTGTAGACCGGGTTGCATGTTTTCTGGAGTTCTTTGACTCCAGACATGATTGTTAATTTCAAAATTATTTTGTTTCAATAATCAAAGCATGTTCTCCTGTTGATCACAGTTTTTGATATAATCACCATCTTTGCTACATTGCTGCATCAATATTATCTTTAACAAGCATTCGTTTCAACATTTGCAGAAAAGTTCTTTTGAGTAAATTTCAATCAACAATATTGAATTGTACTTTTCTATATAGTGTGTTAATCTTCTCCCTTTCATTCTTCTATTAATATCAGCTGGATATGTTTTATTCAGGAGTTGTGGTATTTGTTTTCCAATTTTTGAAGCTTGAAGATCCAGAGCAAGCAAATGATTTATCAGTGATAGAATGAACAAAATCAACCATAGGCCAGGAATTCCCAAATACCCTCTATAATTTTTGGAAGGACAATGAGTAGAGTAATATTCATCTAAGTTTGATATAATCATGTGGATTATGGCTGTTAAAGGCCGAAGTACATCAGCAACTACAAGAATAGGTCATCCTGTAGAAATTGACCCAAGGAGCTGGCCTATCACAGAAGAGAAAAGACTTACATATATAACATGGATGGGCCATCCTTTTATTCCTGTTACTTTTGTATTTATTCAACTATTCATATCATTAAGGCAGTCGGCTGACATCACTTAATTTGTTGTCTTTCACTGCCTCAGAAATCTAGCATATTCATCTAAGGCGGATCTTGTCTTCTCTGATATTCTGTATTTGACTAGTTTGTCGTATGGAAGAGCTATAATTTACTAAATGACAGCCACTAGTACTTCCACTTTCTTTAATTGTGCATAACCTTTTCTTCAGCTTTTCAGTATTTGTCTTTCTTATAGTTCATTGTTGTATGTAGTTGTTGAAGTTGACCTTTTTCAATTTTGGTTCACTGCAAGATTTCCTTTTTTTTTTCCCGTTCTTTTTAATGTTTGGTCATGGATCTTACGGTACTGGTACATGTTCAACATTGGAATTGAAAAGGAATTGGTGCAAAGACTTCTTAAGAACTTTGAACTCTGTTATTTTGGTTCTTGGATGTTTTGAACAAGACCCTTGAAGCATGAAACTCTAACTGCTTTCTACATCGATTGCCTCATTTTCATGTTTAGGGAACTTCAGATGAAGTTGTTGACTGCTCTCATGGTAAGCAACTATGGGAACTATGCAAGGAAAAGTATGAACCACTTTGGCTCAAAGGGGGGAACCACTGCGATTTAGAACACTATCCAGAGTATATCAGACACCTGAAGAAGTTCATTTCAACTGTTGAGAAGTCCCCATCTCAAAGATACAGTTCAAGAAGAAGTACAGACCAATTCGAGCAGTCCCGCAAGAGTACTGACGTATTTGAGGTATCCAGGAAAAGCACAGATCGTAGAGAGAAGCCGAGGCACAGCACTGATAGGCCTGAGAAACTAAAAAACCAGTCGAGCCATGCTGAGAAGCTGGAAAAGTTGAAGAAACAGTCCGGTAATACCGAGAAGTTGAGGATTTCCTTTGATCAAGTTCAGATGGAAAGGTCACGAAGGAGTGTAGACTGCCATGAAAAGTCCCGGAAAAGCATTGATCACCAACTGGAAAGAGCAAGGAAAAGTGTGGACAGATTGGATAGAATACGCACTGGTTAATACTCGAAAGCAAAAGTAGTAGAATTGATGCATGGGTTTGGTGGTTTTGGTGGGTAATTTATTTGGTCCTTTCCGGTTTCTTTGGTTGTTGGGTTATTCTTGTCTTTATAATGACAATGGCGTGAAATGAGAAAGCTTTGATGTTATGATGGTTTATTACAGAGGGATCAATGTTCATCAAGCTTATGTGATCTAAATAATCGCATATACAAATTAGTCAACTCTGTAAAAAGCTAATCAAATTACATCACTTCAAAGAGATATGAAAAGTATGCTATTTTTTAAAATAAAACTTTTCAAAGCCATAGTTTGAGGACAAAGAACTACCCGACACATGAATTATTTATCTTTATGACATGGTTTGTCATTTAGACTTTTCTCCCTGAAGTTGACTTACAAAATAAAATATTCCTAAAGTTGATTTTACAACACATTCTCGGTAAAAGTACTTTCGGCTATTCCTAATCACAACAATTTCCTAATAAGAACCCAACTTTTTCAATTTTGGGCTCTATATTACTGTTGGGATTTTTTGAAATAGTATCTTGCAAGTTGCATCCTTCCTTCCTGCTGGGAAGATTGGAATACTGTTGGTGTGGACCAGCAGAAGTTTTGTGGACTGGGAAGAGAAGCAAGATGGAGATGAATGCATTAATAGACCTGGGAAACTTATGTTATTGGGACAGAGTGAACCAGACCACTCTCAAGCATCAAAGGGGTTGGACATGGACCTAGTGACATCATCTACTCACAGGAAGGTGACAGTCTCTGCACCTTACACGTGCAATTGTTGTTAATATCTTTTCTTTGCAGATTGTTGGTACTTGAGCAGTAACTGGTGAATTTAGCTTATTGAGTTCCCTATATTCACCACAGTTAAATTCCTACCCTCCAATAACCCTGTGATAGTTCAGAGATGAATGTGAGATCAGAAAATTTGTTCTCCATTGACATAATCTGTATAAATCTACAGCTGGACATTATTAAGCATTCTGAGTGACAATTACAAGATCCCTGGACTAACCAGCATATAGGAAACTTTCAACACTGGAACATTGATCTTCAATGAAAGGCCAAGTTTGACAACTTTAACATCAAACTCGAAGCCAACGTCAATTGAGCCGATCGATACACCGAATTTCAGCTCTAGAGACCATCTGAATTATCATGGTACCAAACTTGGTATAACTGAACAAAACAAACTCCCAACTTCTACATAATGTTGTCCCTTTGTGCGTCATACTCAAATGAAGAGAAATTACTGAAGGACTTCTATGCCCAGAATATATGAAGAAAATCAGCCCCCTCCATACAAGTCAAAAGAGTTGAGCAGAACCTTCTACCAGGGAGAAGTTTGGCTTGTGCTCGCTGTATTCAACTATGGCTGTTGGTGAAAGCTTCCCAATGCAAATTTCATGCACTGTTGCAAAAAGTGGAAACAACTCTAGCCACCCACGGTAGCTTAAAACTTCATACACCTCTCTTGCTGTGGAAACACCCTTTAAGGAAAAGAAGATTGGGTAAGTAAGCTACTCCAACGGAAAAAAAAAGGAAGATATTTCGAAGCTTCAAAGGCCTTTTTTCAAGTGTTCTAAACATAAACAATCACTCTTCTAAGTTCAAAGGAAGGATAAGTCGGTTGTTATTTGTTACGATTTGACAGGACATCTGATCCATGCCTGATAGAAGTATTTACCATTACAAATAGATCCTTCAACATAGTGATTTAGTTTAATATCCACCTGTAATTTCTGACCCTGTAGCATCTCTGCTTCAAGTTCATCAAAGGACCTTCAGGCATAAACAGGGAGGAAAAATATTAGTACTGATTTTACCGAATTTTATGCCTTCAATAGAATAACCTACCTTTTCCCGCCATTCTTTGCAAACGCCTCCGCAACTTTTCTGTTCCTTCCTCCCACTGCCATAGATTGTGATTCTGAATTTCCATGTTGCAATATAAACAAAAATAAAGAAAAATTAAATATTTCCTTACAGCATGTTGTGATGAGATCAGCCACACCACAGCTTTCAAAGAAGGTACTGTCCTTAACTGATGAAAACAAAAGCTTGGACAAAGCTCTCATCTCCCTAAGACCAATTCTCATTATTGCAGCCTATACATTACAGACAAACAGTGAGTATAGAAAAGGTAAAGTGAGCCTTCAAGCCTGGTTGAAATTGTTTCTAAATACCTTAGTATTATTTCCCATTTCTAGGCCATCCACGAAACCTGTCCCATCCGAGGCCAATTACCCTAATCACTCATATCGATATCTCAAATAATAAGGTAAATAAGATTGTAATAGTAGTGACCTGCTGCTAGGGCCACAACATTCTTCAAGGTACCACATAGCTCAACGCCCTCTACATCCTGGACCTAATCATTCGTAGAATACAAAAGGAATGAGAATGAGGTTTCATTGCATATTCAGTGAACTATAGCACCCTTCAAAGAAACTTATCACAGTATTCACTAAATTTTATACAATTAAGATATATCAATTGAAAACATTAATATAATACTCACAGGTGTAACCATAAAATAAGAAGTATTAAATAACTGAACCCATTTCTCTGCAATCTCCTTATTCACTCTGTACCCAACCGTTGCCTCACTAAACTTTTCTACAGCAATCTGAAAATTCAGTCTTCAATGCTTTAAACACCCTGTAATGGGAGAACCGGAAACAAAAAAGAGGTGTGAAATTAATAGCTAACCTCATTTGCGATGTTTGCCCCCATAAGCACACAACAATTGACTTTAAGCTGTTCAGATATGAGAGAGGATATCATGCATGGACCTTCCATCTTAACCTCCATTCCTTTGACGAGTGAAATAGCCTCCACACCTTGCTTTAATTTCCCAGCAAGCCTCTTGCATATCCCCTCCATGAACTGATGTGGGGTCACAAACACCAACATGTTTGCATCTCTAACTGTATAATTTGTGCATTAGACTATGATAGCCACGCGATCCATCTTTAAACCACAACAGGTAAATCTTCATCTAAGCAAGAAATTGAATACCTGCATTATCAAGATCAGGGTCTGCAATAACATTTCTACCAAGCTTTATTCCAGGGAGATACTTAACGTTTTCCTATTAAAGAAAGAAAGAATATTACAATGGGAAAATTCATTTCTCATGTAATTAAATTTGAAATGAGTTTAGTAGACTGTTACATTGGTTCTATTGATGACGTCAGTTAGCTTCTCACCGCTTGGTAATGTCTCCTCAAATACCCACATCCTCACTTCATCTGAAATTTTATCAGAAAATGAAATTTTCATTGGTTGTCACCCAAATCTCCATCTTTTCCAAAGAAACAAGCAAAGTTGCATCTGTTCTTAATCACCTCTTCTAATGGGTTAAAGGGACAAGGCTGTGTGAGAATAAAACCCCACCAAACATGACTCATTACAAGTTTTACTCTGGCATTATCAATCCGCAACAGGACATAGCGACAGCTATTTTTCAGCAGTCATCAAGCAATCATACAGATAGTAATCAAAATAAATCTGATAAAAGCAAAGCCAATTTACTTGCATGTCACAATTCAAGGATCTAAAAACTAAGTGAAGCTTGAGAAACATACAGAGCAGCCGATTGAAAGTAACAACCACACATAAAGTTCCAAGACTTGGAATGCAGAAAAGAGTAAGATGAATTATCCCAATCCATGCTTTGTTTTTTCCGTGGTTCACAACAGCCAAGCCCGTCAAATAATCTGTTAAAATTTTATTCCAAGAACATGGCTGAACATTAAAGAAACATTGCATGCAATTAATTCCCATGAAACATTGACAATCAATGTTCAAAACTCCAAATAGAGGGCATCCAGGGAACACATTAATATTTAACAAGTACAATTTAAACTTCTAAGTTATGATCTAGATACGAAAAACACACCATAAAAAGAAGTGAGCTTGAGGGCGTTAGAAGCAATGAGCTTGGCAGCCACACTACCCCAGTTGCCGCTACCCACAACAGTAACTCTAAATTTCTGTGAACCACCATCACCACCAGTTTCACCTTGGTTAGAGAAGCTGTTAGGTGGTGCAGTTCCCTGGGATTCCATGGCGACAGGAGGAGCCATGAAGAAACAAGAGAAAGAGAAAGAAAGAAAAGATAGAACAGGCGAGAGATGGCAACGAGGGACTATGGGAATGTGAGGCGTGTGTGACAATAAAGAAGAAGAAGAGGAAGACAGAATAGGACGATATATGGGCAACAGAAAACGCATCGGGACAGACAAAGCTCAGACACGTTTCGTGGGAAACTATGGGTTTTTGGTGTTACTTAGTTGGCTCCTTGGCGATTCACTCTATGTCTTTGGTCATGTCCTCTTTGCAAAAACAGGGTTTTTTTGTTACAAGTGTCCTAACGTAGAAAGTGATCAGAAAGGGCCCTCCTTGGTCCATTTCTTTGGTGTGAGTTTTTTCCAAGATTCAATCTTCAGACAACAATTACGAGAAACGCCGTATGCAATTACGAAATGATTTGATTTAGACAAATATCAAACGTTTGTGTTTTTGGCTTTTCCACTCCAAACTGTATTATCTGCCGATGGATGGATGGTCTCGAGTATAGAGTAACACACGAAAACAAGAAAAGTCACCTTCTATCTATCTTATATGATAAAATTTCTCCAAAATCATGCGGTTTAGTAGGAGCTAATTTTAAATTTTATTTTATTGAAACATTAATAAATATAAATTATTTCTTAGTTAAGTAGGTCAAATTTTAATTGAATCAAGATTTAATACTGGAATTTAACCAATATTTGTTATATGTTACAATTAACTAAAAATGAAACGAAATTTCAGTTTCTTCACTTAGAAAGACACACCGTTAGCAATGGAGTTAAGTAAAATTGCCTTTATTTTAATTATAAAAAAGGAGTTGATTTATCATTTGAATATGGTTGTGGAAGACAATGAACCACCAAAAAATATAGATCCAAGAGCTCTCATGGTACTACTCAAAGCCACTGCAAAAGGGTATAATGAAACGAAGCTTCAAGACTTGGAATAGATGGTGAAACGAAACATGACAAACAATTGCTCTCCAAGTGTTCTTTGTTCCTTTTGATTTATATAAAGCAGAAGCAGCTATGATGGAAATCGAATGTACTACTACTTGAATCAATCATCGCTGCCTGCCCTTTTGAGGCTGAGACAGAAATACCACCAGAAGAAGTTAGAACAGATCAGAACCAATGGCAAAACCAATATCTAAGCAGAAACCCAGCATTTCTTGTGAACATTTCTTCGCCACTCTAGCGAAGCGCAGACCTCTCGGTCCTCCATGGATGGGCCGACTCAGACTCATACGCTGGCTTTGCGCAGGACACAAGCAAGACTCAAGAAAGTGTGGAATTACATATTTATGTTCTGGAAATCCAAATCTAATCCAGCCAACAAGGAAGAACTGGATCGTTCAATTGAACATTTAGGATACACACATCACTATAAGTGCTTTGAAAATGGGATTGATCGCGACAAAAATTTCAAAAGTCAAAATTATGGATCGCACTAAATCTCTGTTTTATGTTAAGCATAAACTGACCTGCTATATTCCTATGTCAACGGCAGTGAAAACATTGTGGTTACACCATGAAAATTCAGACTAGTGGTGGTAAAGACAATGTTGGACCCCCTTTCAAGAAAATGCCACCATTACTTGATAAAAATTCGGATAAGAATATTAATCACTGCTGAAAGATGAACAATATGTTTAAAAACAAGAGGATACTCAGTGTAACTACATCTCAATGACAAATATGGAAGAGTTGAGGAAAATTTTTGATTATTCTTTCGAAATAAAAGGGGCACCGTTCCACCCCTTTGAAAGAATCTGTCTTCTTTGACAACATTTGATGATAGACTGAGTGAAAGAAGCTAATCTGTATCAGCTTGGTCTCGTTCAAGGAGCTCTATCAAAGGGCGTTGTATCATTATAACAAATATCCCAGACAGCTTCCATGGCATCCTTTGCAGCTGCCTCTGAGCAGTATGGGTTGGCAGTCACCGACTTCATAACTCTTCTTCTCACACATTCCTGGATTTGAAATTTGAATTGACATTCATATAATTTGCAAAGTTGTTTAAATGATTCAAATGAGAAAGGCATGAAAATATCAGACAAAAGCAGCAAATAGACAAATTCCATGCAAGTTCTGCTTTTTAAGCATATATCTACTCCATATTGAAATTGCATTCTGTAAACTTACTAATGTTCTATCAATATTGAAGACAATACATGTCTTCAACAGCTCTAACTAAATTTGTAGCAAGAATCCCCCACTTATTGATGAAACTTAATGTATCACCCCTCTTAAACCTCCAATTTCCTCAGAGCATCTGGTTTGGTTCAATCTCCTCTTTACCCAGAAGGCCAGCCAACCAAACTAATAACATTGTACAACCATCATTCCAGAAGGTATCAACTATTTCAATAAGTTCTATACCATCAAATCTAAAAGGAGAAAATTTATGTTAGGTTATTTTCATAACATCTTGGAACTTGCGTGAAATCTCTTCAAATGTGAAACATGTTTTATAGGGTTAATGTAACATACAGATCCACTTTGCTCAACGCCACAACAGATTCAGTAAGAATCCCAACTTGAACTAGAACATGCTGTTTATAGACAAGAAAAAAAATAAATGAGAAAAAAAGATGCAAGTTTTGCTGAAAAACATATAACCAGTCACCCCAATTTTCACAGCAGAGGAAGATTATAATTCTGCCCTGTTCAGTTGAAGGATATTGCAGGCTTTACATACAGGGGGAACCTTGAAATTTGAAATTGAGGTTATAATTTCTCAGCATATGAAACTCACTTGTTCATGGCCTCTTATTTTCATGTAACCTCGCAAAAGTTCCCGTTTGTAATGGCAATCACCACTAAGATGACCAGCACGAATCTGTATAAACCAATAAGGGAAGAAACAAATAGCAGGAGTCAAATTGGATGCCGCTATTGTGAAGGTTAGATCCATATGTTGAATGACAATGTCAAGAAAAAGTATGCTGATCTCCCAAGGCAATGATCTGCCCCCATTTCAGTTGCTTCTTATATGTACTGAAGTAGACCTGACACAGTTACTAGTACCAATTCTACAACCAGCTCCAGTAGCTTTTGCAGTTGTTTTGGGGAATGAAATTGAATTTTTAGTAGTCTTGTACTTACTATGATTATTATTATAAATTAAAAAGAAGATCCCTTCTCTACATTAATCCATGTAGTTTGCAGACTATTTAGTTTGCTAACTTGTATACACACCTCGCTGCAAGCATGATGAGCACAATCGGCCCAATCCAAATTTTTAGCACGGCAGTCATCATAGGCATGAATGAGTTCATGTATAACCACTTGGTTCACCTCATCTTGTATGTTCATGTGATTAGCGCACACCATAATCTGAAATCCCAAAGTGAACAGATAACAGAAAAGAAAAAATTAGTTCGGCAATGCATAAAAGGAAAAACAGAGGGAGAAGAACTTCATCTGACGTTGTCCAAACGATTGAAAAACAAACTACTCGTTAGTAACCATGCCATTCACCTAATCACTTTGTAAACCATCCCATATATATACAGCTAAATCACTTGAGAGACTGAGTGATCCACACCAAGAACTCAAACACATTGTTTTAATATAAATCACTGAAATGCAGACAATTCCAATCACACGGAAGCACAAAAACCATAAACCTTAAAAAGCTCTTCACTTGCAAAAATTCTAAACAAAAAAAAAAAAAAAACTTGAGTCAGCAAAGGATAGTCACCCCTTCGCCACGAACATAACCACCGCTGATTTTCTTGTCACAGTGAACAGCCTTGATGAAATTGTCACTAACCCAACACCCATATTTCTCCAAATTCTCTTTCAGGAATTTCACCATTGGAGCTGCATTCCCAAGAAACAAACTGTTTAACAATCCCATTTGTTTCAATGAAGAAAATAGTAATGAAAGTTTCATATGACTACAAAAATCTTAATTGAATATTCCCAGTCCCAAAATCCTACAACCCTGACCCTGTTTAGAATTAATATTCATCATATTGGAAGGAGTAACAGCGAGAGAGAAAGAGAAAGATGACAAATTTTTACTTCTGAAACTTCGTTGAATCATGTCTTGGCACTCCTCCACAGTCCGGCCGCCGGAGGACGATGTCGCCGCCGGCCCCTCCGCCATTTCTTGTAAGTGGGTACTTAGAGGCAGAGTCGCACAAAGACACTCTTTGGGTCGAATATTTCTGGGTATTTTTGCCACAATTTTTTCTTTTTCTTTTGCTTTTCTTTCTCGCCCACCACACTCAGGAGTATTTTTCTCGCCTACCACCGCCACGGGTGCTATTTGGTTGAATGTTCTCTTAGGCTGAGTGTTGTTTCTGCGAACGAAATCAAAATTTAGAGATAAAATATAACAAAAATTAGAAACAGTAAATTACAGATAAAATTATATTTATCTCAAAAATAGAAATATGATTAGTTGTAGATGATAAAATATAAAAAATTATATCAATAACTAAAATACTCTTACAGTATAACATGATTAGAAATATATAATTCATTCATAATTTTAAGATAAATAATTTGTATTAATAAAAAAGTTAACAAATAATAATAATAACAATAACAATAAAAAATTAATTTATATAATAATAATAATAATAATAGAAGAGAATATTAATAAGAAATTTAATAATCACAATAATAATAAGAAAATTAATTATGTATAAAAATGACAATCAAAATAATAATAAGAAAATTTATTTTGTATAATAATAATAATGATAAGTACAAAATTTATAATAATAATAATAAATAATAACAATAATAATAAGTACAAAAT
>JANZLD010000008.1:12326959-12341460 GCA_026413575.1 Erythroxylum carthagenense | reverse complement strand
CGTAAGTACATAAGCATTATTCGGAAAACAAGAAATAAAATACTAATATTTTATACATCACCCCATATTTCTCTCTCCGAGCCATCCGAGCCAAGCCATTTCCTATACAAGCCATCTTGCATTTATTACTCTGATCAAGTGGACAGGTCGTCAGCGGGCGTCTTCAAGTCAGCGGGCATGGTATGCAGAAACGACGTCGTCCAGTTACTTGGACAGAGTAGACAGAGTAACTTGGACAGGTGATCTGCGCTCAAAGATTTTGGTCTCTAATTATAAAAATGATCTTTAAACCTGGAATATTTGTATTGGACAACTTTTTTTAATTATTAAATCAAATATTAAATATTAAGATCATATAAAATTTAAGAAATTAAAATTTTAAGGATTTAAAATCTAGCTAGATTCATGAATTTTAAACATCCTGTGAAACTAATTTTCAAAATGGCAGCCAACCCTAGTACTTAACAGGTTTTAGAGAATTGTAGTAAAGGGCTTCTAATGTTTGAAGCAACTTGTTTCTTGCAGTTTTATGCAGGTTAACCAACACCAAGCTCAGATGTCATAAACACTAAAGCATTTAAAAGACAACTCTTTCTTAGATCTTAAAATATCAGAAGAGCAAACGAGAAAAGAAAAAGAAGCAAAAAAGAAAATCTGATGCATCACAATTAGATGCACTAATTAAACTAGAATAATGTCTGATTGAAAAACATGTTGATGACTTCAGAAAGCCAGAATTTATTAGCACAACTTTGCATGATATCATTTGAGCGATTCCTTAAAATTCAATACAAATGATACAAAATCCCACTTGGGAACAGTAGGTTGTTCATGCCGGGAACTGGGACCATGTGTTGTTTCTTAGCAAGCAGCACGCGGCGTTGGAGAACATGATTATAGAGAAAGAGTTTAAGCTCTCATCAAGTTCTAATACTAATTAAAAGTATTAACCACTTGCATGCCTGGTTTTATTAATTGAAAATTTGTCTAGTCCTCTGGCACATCTCCCACTTCAAGCTTAAGCATTCTAAAGCAGACATCAATCAGAAATGCCAGCTCCAATACCTGAACTCACATGTATACTTTAACTAAACACTGAACATTGAAAAAAGTGTCGGTATGCACGCATGGACTCAAAGAAAAGAGTAAGAGGAAAAAGAGAACCATTGATAATTCATAGAGCTTTACAGTACACACGTATATATTAAACTAGTAAGAAGATGACAGGGACTAGCATCAGCTTGCACACATTAAATTTGTGAAGCCATGGCATAAATAATTCACCTGAAGTGCTAATCTAATCAAGCGAGAGGGACCTTTTACCATATTTTGGCGATTCTTCTGTTGGTTAGTCGAACTTGGTCCAAAGTAGAAACATTTAATTAATATAGAAACATGTTTTGATTAATAAGTGTTATACACTAATGGTGCGAATAGGTTGGCCTCTTGCCAGAGTATGTAGTTTCCTCTCCTTGATAGCTGGATCTTCTAACAAGAATACCTTGTCCTTGTCTCTAACTCCAACCATGTGTAAGTATTCAGTGTCTTCTCTCTCTTTTCCTTTGAACAATAGCCTCTGCTCTCTTGGCTCCAAGCTGGTTACCAGTGCCAAGACCATCTTTAATTCACCTGCAAACATCAGGAATTGAACTTTAATCAATCCTCACGAGAAGAAGCCATACATGGCTATCATGAACAGATTCAAAATATAGTTTGGATCAATTAGAGGGGAAAAGGTAACGTTTTTTCGTAGTTCTTGGCCAAGAGATGTTCAGAGCTGTTTCTACTTACAGCGATGTTGAAGTCACTACTGAAACTTGAAGTTAAGGCTTAAGGCTTTTTCCTTTCTTGGTTTCAACTATCAAAGAGGGGTTTAATTAAACAGGCAGGGGCTCAAGGAGGCTTACCAAACGTGGAAGTTGCTTCAATGGAGATATCATGCCACTGAGAGAGAGTTGAGACCCTGACAGTGATCAGCTCTCCACCACTACTATCTCCACGCTCTCGCTTCTGGACAAGCATGCCACCAGGCCGAAGCTCCCATTTGATCTCACTACCAACATGATTGTTGCCTCCATTGCATGACCCTTTATCACTTCCTTTACTGCCTCCAAACTTGAAGCTGCCCCTACAAAACTTCTTTGACTTCAACTTGATCATCTTTTTTCCTCTCTTTGAACCACTTTCTTAGCTCTCAAATTCTCTCAAAGAACTCAAGAGTACTAGGGAAGCTAGACAAGGTCCTTGACGTTGGCTGGTTATATATAATATAAGAGAGCAGACAAACATGCATGAGTTGGTGAGTGAAGACAAAAGAAATGTGTAGGAGTAGGAAAATAATAGCTGCTTTTGGAGCAACAAGCAATGAAGGAATTTTGTATACGCGAGAAAGCAAAAAGCAAATGAGATCATTACACATGGGGTAGGATATGGGCATAGTTTCTTGTGCTAAATTCATGGGGGCTAGGGCACATGGGGTTGGGTGACTGCTAACACGCTTGCTTGATTAACGGGCCAGATTCAGTCATATGATAATGTGGTCGGTTTTTTTTTTTTCTTCTTCTTCTTTTTTTTTCATTTTAGGATTCATAGTAATTGGTTTGTTGTTAGTAGTTAAAGGAATTAAGGAGAAAGGACTTTAATAATGATGGCTTTTGTCTTCTTATAAACATGGTATGTTTTCATATATATAATTCTCCAATCAGGTGATGGAAGAAGTCAATCAAAGAGTTTAATATAACTTCACTGTTAATTAATTCAAACAATTTTTATGATGTAAGGATGTGTTTTTTAATTGAACGTAGTTAAGGCAGGAAGAATTCAATTTAATTAGTAGTCCTTTGTCTATTCATAAAGATGATATGCTTGATGACTTTCATAAATCCCTTTTCTGTATTAAAGCCTATGATTTGGTGACGGGAATATCATGTGGTCTACTGAATTAGTCCCTTTTTAAGGTTGTATATTATTAGACTTCTCAAATTTCGCATCTTAACGAGACTCTCCTATTAAGTATTATTATTATTGTAGTCAATTTACTAAAAAAAGCTCTTTTTTCCCTCTAATTTTTTGCTATAAAACTTGGGAAATAATAAAACATTTAAATTATCTAGGGCATGTTTAGAGACGCGATACAATAAAAGAAGAGCCATATGACAATTATAACAATCCATTCAATTCAATGGATCGTGGAATTTTGTCCACAATTCATACAATGAATTTAGGTTTTATTATTATTAAAATCTGTCTTTCTCAAAATGAAAACCAACCCAACAAAATCGGCAATAGTTCTATTTTTTTTTAATTCTTCGACTTATCATATTTTTGTCATTCCCTTTTCACCGCGAAAAAGCCTTTTCTCCTCTTCTGTTTTCGTAGGAGCTACAAAAAACTTATAATAATATTGACCTTCCCTTTTCCAGTTGTTATTTCTTATGAACTTTGTGGCTTATAGTGATAACGTGAAGTGCATATCCAATCACCTTTCTTAATACATTTGCCTACTTCAAGTTGGCTTGATATGGATGATTCTTCCCTTTAATTAAAGTTTGGAGACGATATCTTAAGAGTATTGAGTTGTGAATTGCATCTTTTTAATATTAATTAATAAATATGGATACCATGTATAGATGAAATTGTATAATTATTGAAAGACAAAATTTTGTGGCTTCCCTTTTTTTTTAATTATGAAAATATATGCAATTATATTCTTGATTGTTTTTATAAGATCAGTTCTTTATTTATTGTCGCTTTTATTCAATATTCTATTTTGTCCCTCCACGGTGAATAAAAGGTTCATTTGGGTATATTTTAAGTTATCATGACAACCAATTTCTCTAATCTTATAAACAAAAACTTCAATCCGAGACAAAAGGCTTTAATTAGATAACAAAAGCAAGGTATAGATGTATGTTCTAATAAACAAAGGTAAGCAAATGCTTTTTGTGTTAACTTCCCAGCTTAATCATCGTCTTTTATCTTTTAGATGTTAATTAGTAGGTCTTCATTCTAAAGACGGCTCTTTTGGCTTTAATTTATAAAGGGTGGTTGGCCAAAGTCTAAGGGTATCAACCCATGTGTGAGAGACTTGAAACACAAAAGAAAAAACAAAAAACTCTCTTTGCTATCCCACAAACATGCTATGGTTACCTAAAAAAAAAAGTAAACCCTTTAATCAAATGAATAATGCCATCAAAAGCGCTTGTCCAATTTACTAACTTCTCGTAAGCCACCTATCAGGGATCAACCCTTTTTGACAATTGTAAAAGAAAGAAAAATAAAAGCTCAACCTCAACAGGTGAGAAGAGGAACCTCTTCTTTTGCCCCAAGCTTATAAGAAAACTCTAAGATTTATAACATTTTATTTTTATTTTTGAAAATTATATATTTGAAATGCATAATTTTTCCATGCAACCTAAATTAGAAGTGGGTCGATACAATACACTAGCCCCTAATCTAATAGTAAGTTTTTCTTTCAAGTATATATATATATAATTTAAATTTAAAAATTAAAGAGGCCCATTTTATCTTAGTTGGGAAGGTATTGATAACTTGAATTAGCTGTTTTCTGTCTACACAGGTGCTTGCAAGCCTCTGATAGTAAGGGCATCCCAATGTTTGTAGGAGTAGCAGACACATGATAGAGCATTTGGTAGTGGGAAGACATGACTACGTGAGCATTTGCACACTTCCTATGAAATGCACAAAGCCTGTAAGTGTATTTGGGATGGGTCACAATGTTTCATTGATAAATGTTCCTGATCGAGGTATGGGCAAAGACTTTTGTTTCAATTCTCTTATTGTTGTTGTGAGTGATGTAGTACACAAAGTATTGAATTTGTGTATAGATTTATTTTAACCATCTTAAAGGTATTTTCAAACTTAAAAAAGGATTATTTCCAATTCTATTCATTTTGATAAGTCATATCTTCGTTACTTTTCTATTTGGACAACTTATTTTGATATTAATTTAAATTATGAGTTAAGAATATTAATTGTTTAATATAATATGAAGATAACTCCATATTTGGATGTGAACTTAAATACCTTAAATACAAAACTTGTAAACACGAATACACCAAATATCATCTCTCATGCATAAAGAAAATGATGACACTGTATGCTATAGCATAAGACGATTGAATACCAAATTACAGATGGAGACCAAATTGGTTGTCGTACGTTATAGATGGATCTGCTAACACCAAATTAAGAGTAATGCTAATAACTACCTAATCCCATGTTCCACTTGCTTAGATTATGAGTATTTAGGACATGATTCATACACACAAGCTTGCTATTAGATTTAGATATGTTGTGATACTGCCCATAAGAGGTCAGTCTGAGTTGAAATCAAAAGCTAAAATTGCTAGGTACACGAGAAACTAAATAATATATATCTCCAACGAAAGGCCTTAGAAAGGTGAATTATTGAAGCAACAAAAGCACGAGCCGAGATCGATACTTTCACATATCCCACAAGATTTGCTGCTCAACAGAAGATACACCCACAGATTTTATGGGGTTTCATGCACTGAGTGGATTTTTTTAATAACAACTCCTTGGAAACAGCAAAAAATTATCGATCATTTCCCTCTCCTTGTTCTTAGGTTGGCTCTAAATGAGCGAATCATTTGGTCTCATCTAAGCCTGCCAACGTATAGGTATGCCATTGTAGTAGTTTAGCTGACTCGATCATAAACAATAAGAAATAAGATAATTTATAGCTTTCAGCCAAAATATATATGATAAATCTTTTCACCCAATAATTTCTACATAGATAGAAATCTTAAAAATTGAGAAATTACTTTGGACCAAGATGAAGAGAGATATAAAGAGATCTACTTCAAAACTCAAGCTTGAGTTGTACGTATTGCCTTTGACATATCATCAATGGAACAATTGTCGATTCATTCAAGTGATTGGGCCTTTTGACTAGAGCCCATGGCTATATCTTTTCTTTTGTGAAAAAGAAATTTACAAGTTTGGACTTGATCACCCACACAATCGGCTGTCCAGCAACAAAAATCTAGCCCATGATTTGACAGAAAGTTGTTTCTGCCTTTCAAATATAAAATCAGACGTGCCTACATTCCCCGTGTGTGTTTGTAATTTTGCCACTAGTTTCTGTCCGGCAGCTTACTCAAGCGGAGTGGATATGGTCAGAAGGTTAAAACAGGGGGCCTAAGCCTAAAGGTACTTCCTTTACTTCTTCCCTTCTACAAAGATTGTGTGAACTCCCAATGCAATTTACAAATTTTGGTATATTTGTGTGAACCTTATTGCACATGGTCCTTGCTATTAAGAAAAAACTGACAGGAGTGCTCCAGAGCTGCTTATTCTCTTATTCATCATCTACTAGTTTCTGCTTTTGGGGTTTTGTCTTCTTGAAGTCGTAAAAGAATGCAATCTTTAGGTGTCTCCCCATGTAAAAATTGCTTATTTGGGTTGCCCAAGTTGGACACTGAACTGGGTGGTGCTTGTTTTCCGACCATAAGGAGGAGGAAGAGTCGGGAAATTGTTAATGACACCAAAAGTTGTAGTCTTCTCATGCTTTATGGAAATTCTCGGGATGCAATGTTAGGGACTTGCCATCGGAGGTCGAAATTTAGATATAAATTTGTTCTGTATTCTGAGCCAAAGAAAGGTTCTTTTTGTTCATCAGTGACTGCACCTTGGGCATTAGAGCCACAAGAAATTGGGAGTAACACCAATATTGTAGAATCAAATTTTGATGATGCTTTGTCAGGTAAGCGCGTGAATATTGATTCCAATTCTCATAGATTGTATTCTCTAGGAGATAGTGATAGTAATTGTAACACTGAAAGAAATGATGAAATAGGTTTTGAGAATGAAGAAGAAGTGGGGGAAGAGAAGGGTAAAAAGTTTGATGTTCGTGAGCTGGCCGGTAGTTTGTACTCTGTTAAAACTGCTGATGATGTAGAAGAGGTCCTTAAGGAGAAGGGCGAATTACCTCCTCAAGTTTACTGTACCATTATCAGGGCCTTTGGATGGGACAAGAAAATTCAGGCTGCATTTGCTCTTGTTGAGTGGCTTAAAAGAAAAAAGAAAGAAACTGGCGGTGCTATTGGTCCTAATCTTTTTATATACAATGGTTTGTTGACTGCAGTGAAACAATCAGAACAGTATGATGAAACGGATAAAGTTCTAAATGAAATATATCAGGAGGGTCTTGCTCCTAATGTTGTGACTTACAACATTTTGATGGTTATTTATGTACAGCAAGGAAAACCTTCAAAGGCACTTGATATTCTTCAGGAGATGCATGGGAAGGGTCTGACTCCATCCTCTGCATCATATTCCACTGCCTTGTTGGCCTATAGAAGAATGGAAGATGCGAATGGAGCTCTTAAGTTCTTTGTAGAAATAAAAGAAAAATATATGAACGGTGAGCTAAGAAAACACTCCCCTGATGATTGGGACACAGAATTTCTTAAGCTTGAAGACTTCATAATTCGTATATGCTACCAAGTAATGAGGCGATGGCTTGTGAGGGATGGAAATATGTGCACTGAAGTTCTGAGACTTCTCGCTGATATGGATAAAGCTGGTCTTAAACCTGGTCAGGCAGATTATCAACGTCTTGTATGGGCTTGTACTTCTGAAAAGCATTACATTGTTGCAAAGGAACTGTACAACAGGATTAGAGAAGGTTCCTCTGATATAAGTCTATCGGTCTGCAACCATGTGATATGGGTGATGGGAAAAGCTAAAAAGTGGTGGGCTGCTTTGGAGATTTATGAGGATTTGTTGGATAAGGGACCAAATCCAAATACCATGTCCTATGAATTGATCGTCTCTCACTTTAACATCTTACTTACGGCAGCTAGAAGAAGAGGCATTTGGAGATGGGGCATCAGATTGCTAAACAAGATGGAAGATAAAGGCCTTAAGCCGGGGAGTAAGCAATGGAATGCTGTTCTTGTTGCCTGTTCCAAAGCTTCAGAAACTTCTGCTGCTGTGCAGATATTTAGGAGAATGGTTGAACAGGGTGAAAAGCCTACAATCATCTCTTACGGTGCACTGCTTAGTGCCCTTGAAAAGGGAAAGCTATATGATGAAGCCATCAGGGTGTGGGACCATATGCTGAAGATTGGAGTCAAGCCCAACGCATATGCCTACACAATTATGGCTTCAGTTTTCACAGGACACGGTAAATTCAGGATGGTTGATGCCATTATTCAGGAGATGGTTTCATCTGGTGTCGGGCCAACAGTTGTCACATATAATGCAATAATAAGTGGATGCGCAAGGAATGGTACGAGCAGTGCTGCATACGAATGGTTTCATAGAATGAAAGTCCAGAATGTCATGCCTAATGAGATTACATATGAGATGCTGATTGAAGCTCTATCAAAGGATGGTAAACCAAGAATTGCATATGAACTGTATTTGAGAGCTCAAAACGAGGGCCTTAGCCTATCTGCAAAGGTTTATGATGCTGTCGTACACTCCTCTCAAGCATATGGAGCCACTATTGACACAAGCTTGTTGGGACCTCGTCCAGAAGACAAAAAGAAGAGGGTCCAAATCAGGAAAAATTTAACAGAATTCTGTAACGTGGCTGATGTTCCAAGGAGAAGTAAACCGTTTGACAGAAAGGAAATTTATAGTACGCAGTTAAAGAAACACCAATGACTTTCTTATTTTTGTTAATTTGAGCGAGCAAGTATTATACTGATGCAAAGTTTTTATGGCATTGTTTTCATCTGTAGTACTCAAAACTATACCGTGTTGAGGCCTTGATTTTGAATTAAAATTTTGAGTTAAAATATGATATCCTAGTTGTATATAAGTACACTTGAATTTCGTCCGATTAAAACCCTTCGGTATGTACATGTTCAAAGACAATGACACTACCTTTTAGTTATACGGATATTGCCTTCAGGGATATGTACTTCATTCACCAACACAGTTTTAAGAGAGGCAGAACGGCTGTAAGATTCCATTTGCATGTGACCTGATGATCAGTTAATTAAACTAGTAGGTAACCCATATTATGTGTCCTTCCTCCTTCCTACTTTTTGGAGAAGCCAAGAATGCTTTTCTAGAGGTTATGTAGAAGCTACAAGATGGAAATGCATTGCCTCTACACGTTAAAGAACATATATTTATACTTTGAAACACTATTACAATACATCTAAACAATTATTGTTTAGCACTTTGTTTTAAATTGAGAAAAATCCATAAAACGCGTGAAAGAACTGGAACCAAACCTTATATAAAGATCGCCACTACTACAATATTTTAAACAATCTACTTATCCGATATCAATAACTTTTTTTATAGAGGATAATTGGCAGTCTCTCCACCATTAATTTATTATTGCTAATACAGATTGAATCCAATGTAGTGAATATTTTATATATTTATTAGAGACAAGTGCCAGTGGAAGAAGGAAACGAGTCCATTAGCACTACCTATTCCTCCCAACAAATGCTTATCCTTGGAACAACTTATTGAAGGAAAAGCAACGCTTACTACATTATTGCCTTGCCTTTTCAACGGGGGAACAGATTCTTTTATTCTTTGTTCCATATATCTGTTCCAACTATATTTTATTAATTTTCATCTATATATTTACGTGGGATGTATATAAATATGTGGTAAAAAATCAATGGCATGCGTTTTGAACAGAGGGCACAGGGGATCCTGTGCCTTTCAACGGGCTTTTGCAGTAAAAATTCCATTTCTGATACTGACAGCAAGACTTATTAAGGTTGTTATCAAGTTGTTGTCTCTGAATCAAAATGGCACTGACTGATTTTAGAGAATACGCAAAGTACACAAGCAGCTTATCATTGGCACAACTTTTAATAATGGCATCCACTACACACTACACAATGATTTGTAACAACGTAGTTTAGACAAGTCATAAGAATTATGATATCTCTTTTTGTTGCAACGTCCAGTGGCTAAGATAATTTGTTTAAATGAATACATCAAGTTAGCTTCCTTCTATCACTACCTAAAGTATCCACGTCAAGAAAATCTTGTTAATTATCTAATATTTAATGAATAAACGTGGGTCCATTGGTGCAGCTCACGTTATATAAATTGTGTGATCGAGGTCTTCTGGTAATGTAAACATATGGAGGATTGATTAACACTTGAAATACCTTCATCTATGGTTTTGAAACCCGGACAGGACCGGTCGGTGGTCCGGTCCGATTTATGTCCCAAAACCGGTCTTCAATTGACCCGGTGTGAACCGGTCAAAACTGGTCAATTGACCGGTTTTTGACCGGTCGGACCGGTCCGGTTGGACCGGTTCGACAATTTTTTTTACTTTTTTATTTTGTTTATTTTTTATTTTTTATTTTTGAATTTTTTAAATATTTTAAATATTATATATAATTAAATATAATTATTGTATAATTATTACGTCACACTGGTTCGACCGGTCGAATCGGTCAAACTGGTAACCAGTAAGGCCACCGGTTCGATGACCGGTCCGGGTTTCAGAACATTGCCTTCATCTATTGTTTTGTCTTTTAGAATGTCTTATTCCCTCTGGTTTGGGAGTGGGACCCGCACTTTTGTTGGTTTTGTCCCCTTTGGTCACACCCGTCTATGGGCTCACCCGTCTGTGGGCGCTGGGAGTCGAACATGTGACCTCAGGGTTTTATTGGGTGCAAGACCCACGCCTCACACCACTAGCCCAATGGTGTGAGGCGTGTGTCTCAACGCATCAAAACCCTGAGGTCACAGGTTCGACTCCCGCTGCCCTCACGTGATGCGCAGTGCCCCCTACGGGATGTGGGTGTGACCAAAAGGGACAATACCTGGCCGGTGAG
Source organism: Erythroxylum carthagenense (assembly GCA_026413575.1). Taxonomy (NCBI): domain Eukaryota; kingdom Viridiplantae; phylum Streptophyta; class Magnoliopsida; order Malpighiales; family Erythroxylaceae; genus Erythroxylum; species Erythroxylum carthagenense. The sequence continues at coordinate 12,330,643 of JANZLD010000008.1, read as the reverse complement.
GCTCCCGGCCCAAACCACCCTCTATACCTTTCACATTTATTTTTCTCTGATCGATTAGAAATTGCTTTAATGTTTCTGTTATTCAAAAAGCTGTTGTATTATTGAGTTTAAAAAAGGGATAGGAACAAAGGCCTACGGATCCATGTAAGCCCAACTGCTTAGACACCTAATAACTACCATCTTGAGCTCTGGACTCCAAACTATAAGTGACATATGTCAAATAATCTAACAAGATCTCCTATTGGGCTCGTGTTAAGACTTGATGATTCAACAATAAGCATTAAGTGCACACTATACATTGAATTGATCAAGTCATTCTTAATTGAATTAAGATAATTAGATCATGACGTTCACAAGTTATTCAATAACATGATTCCTTCTATGTATCACAGAATCAACTCAATTTATGAAATATTAAGTGGGTAATTCTATAATTATTATCGCATAGAACAATACTTGCCCACATCAAAACATGGATAACAATAAAATGAGCAAAATATAACTGTAATTGAATCCACAAGTGTGAATACAATTTGAGCTAGACAATTATATGTATATATGCATGTTAGAGCGCTATTCTAAGAATGACTTATCTGTAATGCCTATCCTATCAACATGGTCAATAAATGTTTTGGGCAGCAGTCATTTAGTTAACGGATCCGCTATCATCAATTCAGTACCAATATGCTTAATTGACACTTTATGTTTTTACACTTCTTTTTTCACAGACAAATACTTTAAATTAAAACTTTTCATTCTTAGAGAAGAAAACAATTACGGAGTTGTCACAATAAATTCTTAACGATCTAGCTATATTGTCGACAATGACAAGACCTAAGATAAAATTTCGTAACGACAATCCATGCACTTTGGCCTCAAACATGCCACAAATTTAACCTCCATAGTGGAAGTATCAATGACAGATTGCTTTTCACTTTTTCATAAAATTGCTCCTCCGGTTGATAGAAACATATAATCGAATGTAGATTTTCGCGAGTCTACACAACTGGTATAATCTGAATCCGTGTAACCTATCACTTTGAGATGGGTTACCTTTCTGTATGTGAACATATAATCCTTTGTACCATGTAAATATTTAAGTACTTTATTTACAACTTTCCAATGGTCCATGCTAGAATTACTTTGATATCGGCTAAACATTCGAATAATAAAATTGATATTTGACCGAGTGCATGTTTGAGCATACATTAAGCTTCCAACTACTGACACATAATGAATAGACTCTATTACTTTACAGTCCAAATCATTATTTGAACATTGCATGTGACTAAATTTATCCCCTTTCTGAATTAGAACTATCTCTTTTTTTATTTTAAATCTCTCCAATACTTTCTCAACATAACCTTTCTGAGACAATTTTAACAATCCTTGTGATCTATCAAAGAATATTTCTATTCTTATCATATAGAATGTCTCACCCATATTTTTAATTTCAAAATTATTATAGAGAAAATTATTTACATCATGTAACAAATTCATATTATTAGCAACAAGAAGAATATCACTAACATATAGGAATAATATAATGAAGTTACTTCCACTAACCTTCATATAGATACACCGATCAACGGTGTTCTCTACAAAATCATAAGATGTAATGGTATCATTAAACTTAAGATATCATTGTCAAGAAGCTTGTTTCAGTCCATATATTGACTTTTTCAATTTACACACTAAATTTTCCTTTCCTTTGGTCAAAAAACCTTCCGATTGATCCATATATACTTTTTCTTCTAAGTCATCGTTTAGAAAGGCAGTCTTTACGTCCATTTGGTGAAGCTCTAAATCATAATGAGCTACCAAAGCCATCAAAATTTTTAAAGAGTCCTTTTTTGAAATTGGTGAGAAGGTCTCTTTACAGTCAATGTCATCCTTTTGAGTGTAACATTTGACAATAAGTCTAGCTTTATATCTTTCAATGTTGCCTTACAAGTCACGTTTGGTCTTAAAGACCGATTTATAACCCACTTGCTTTGCACCTTCTAGAAACTGAACTAATTTTCAGACGTTGTTGTCATCCATATATTTAAACTCTTCTTTCATAGCATTAAACCATTTTTCAAAATTACTATATTCTGTGACTTTTTTGAACGAGAATGAATCCTGATTAATGTTCATATCACATTCATGTTCAAGAGAATAAACTTCATAGTCACTCGAAATAGCTGGTCTTCTTTGTCTTACAGACCTTTGTAACATTATTTCTTGTGGCATCACTTGATCATTTGTAACTTGAACATCATTAGCTGATTCTTCAGTAATATGTTCAATTGGTTGAGTTTGAACATTAATTTGTTGTTCCAGTATATTGCATATCTATGATGTAACAAGAGGAATAATAATCGGTAGAATCACATTTGATGTAGTAGTTTCTACTTTCTCTTAAATATCCACTTTTTAAGGTTCTTAACTCTAACTGATTTGACCATTCTCAATAAATTGAGCGTTACAAGTAAGGATGGCAGTGAGTTTTCAACCCGATTAATATCTGTACTACCCTAAAAAATGGATATGGAGGCTAAAAAATGGATTTTAAATGGATGTTAAAAAATAAATGTGGATATGGATTTAGATATGGGTCTAATAATAACCTGAACCGATGGATACTCATACAAGATTCGTTTTTATTAACTCATTTTTTCGGTACATAACTTAATATCTCACTTGACTCTTATATAATTTATAAGCCAACATATTAATTGGTAAAACATGAATGTATTTGTTGAGCCTGCAAAGCCTTTTGAAAAGATAATCACAGTGTGAAGAATGTTCCACATGCAACGTGCTTTTAAGAATTCAACCAAAAAAGATTTCTTTAAGAACACATAAAGGAACGTTCCAGCCTTTAAAGTGCAACGTGCTTTTAAGACTCTTCAGTCTTCACAAAGCACCTAGCAGCAACCACACACTCAACGTCATTTAAATATTAAAGAGTGAATACTAAATTGCTTCAACATCATTTACCATCAAAGAGTGGGGTAAATCAAAGACCATTTATTATTTCTAACGCCATCAACCACCAATGTCGTCAACCATTAAAAACGATACTCATGCATCTATTATTCAAAGAGACAGAGATGCACCACCAAACCAAAGGTCATCATCTCACGCCTGCTTAAAGAGCTTGTATGTCATTTGTCACTATCAGAGACGAGTTGCTTATAAAAAATCTAGCTAATTCCATGATTGTGAGTGAAAGTGTGGAACCAATGGAAGGAGTTAAGAATCATAAAACAAAGAATTTCTATAGTCCACCTCATGAAGAAGAGGAGCTTGCAACTATGGACTTTAGTGATCATGGTGCAACTAAAAAGCAAAAAGTGTACTTTGCTTGTGTGACTAAAGTTTACTTTGGTGATTGTGAAAGGTGTTGATAAGGCTGAGTGTAAGCATTGCAAAGGGAAGCTTTCTGCTAAATATACGAACGGGACTTCACATCTGCGTGAGCATTTGATCAAGTATTGTCCAAAGAAACGTTTAAGACTTGTTGGAGGCCAGAAAACATTATTAATTGGGAGTGGGACTAAGTCTGATGAGAAAAAAATATTGCAAACCTACAAATTTAGCCAGGAGTTCTCAAGAAGAAAGTTAGTTAATATGATTGTAATGTATGAGTATCCTTTGTCTATGGTTGATCACATTGGTTTCAGAAGATTTGTAGCG
>JANZLD010000008.1:12313125-12326859 GCA_026413575.1 Erythroxylum carthagenense | reverse complement strand
GGATGATATCTTGTAATACATTGAGAAATGATATCCTAAAAATATTTCTAAGTGAAAAATCAAACTTGAAAAAAATGATGGAAGATCATGGGTCCAGGATTGCTATCACTACAGACATGTGGACAACTTCTAATCAAAAGAAAGGATATATGGTTGTGACCGGACACTTCATTAATGGAGATTGAGTTCTAAAAAATCAAATTCTAAGGTAATTAATTTTCTTAGATTTAACATATTTCCTTCCTTATTGACAATATCAAGTTTTTTTAAAAGATGTTATATGCAAATACTTTGTTTAATCTTTATCTTGGTTATCATATATAGATATATTAATTTGCATGTTTAGTAATCAGTTCCTTTATATATGCTGAATATTAATTACTTAGAGAACCATTATGTGTTCTGTATTTAAGTTGTAATAAATTTTTTATCATTTTATTTTATAGGTTTATATTTGTGCCATGTCCACATACGAAAGAGACTATTGAAATTTTTAGAGAAGTGTTTGTATGAGTTTAGCCTATAAACCAAGATTTCTTCTGTGGTTGTGGATAATTGTAAAACAAATGATGCAATGATGAACCTTCTACATGACAAGCTTGATGCCAATTCTCTTATATTAAATGAAATTTTTTTCATAAGTGGTGTAGTGCTCATATATTAAACTTGATTGTCAAGGATGGTTTGGATTTCAAGGGTGAAGGGTTAGAAAGAATTCATGATTGTATTTTATTTTGGGCATCAACTCCTAAAAGTATAGAGAAGTTTGAGGATGCAGCCAAGTTTTTGAAAGTTTCATCTTCTAAAAAGTTGAGTCTTGATTGTAAGATAAGGTGGAATTCTACTTATTTGATGCTTGAGATAGCTTTGCCATATGAAGGTGTTTTCAAGAGGTTGGAACGTTTGAATGATCGACTTAAGTTTACTTTGCCTAGTGATGAAGATTGGAAGTTGGAAAACATTATTGGTAACAAATTGAGAATATTTTACAAGGTAACAGAGCTTTTTTCTTATAGAAAATACCCCACTGCGAACTTGTTCTTTCGACATGTTTGTGAAATTAAGTTGAAGTTATTTAAGTGGATGTCGTCTAATTGTGATATTGTTAGAACTATGGCATTAAATATGGTCAAAAAGTACGATGCGTATTGGTTTCATGTGAATGGAATGCTAGCTATTGCTTCTGTTTTGGACCCAAGAATAAGATAGATTGCGTTGAGTTCTATTTTAGTGACATTTATGGAAGTAAAGCTAATATTGAGATTGAGAAGGTTAAGAGCTTGCTTTTTGAACTTTTGTTAAAATATCAAGACAAATATGCTTTGTATTTAAGGAACTCTACAACATGTACTAATTCAATTGTTTTATCATCTTCATGTGAGGCTACCCATCTTGGAAAACATCAAGCAGATTATGGAGATAGTGATAAATTTTTCATGTATAAAAAATCAAAGAAAAGAAGCGTAAACTTAAGATTTTAACTGGACCATTATTTGGAGGAAGATACAATGCCTAAAAATAACTATTTTGACATTTTGGCTTATTGAAAACAAGAATTCAAGAATTCAAGTATTCAACATTAAGGATGATTGCCCGAGATATTTTATCAATTTCTATTTCTGGGTTCTTAGTCCACATCGTTAAAGACTTCATGCTAATACTGTTGAAGCATTGATGTGCTTGCAAAATTGGATGTTTGGAGATTATTCAGGTAATATATATTTCCTTATTAATATTTGCAACATTTGTATTTGAAACTTCTTACATGTACAATTTTCATATTGAATTTTCCTTACAGATTCTGCTTTATAAAGTTTATATGCAATTGCTTCAATCTTTGATGATGCTGATGCAAGCGAAGAGGAATGGCGGGAAATGGTTGATTTGGTAATTTATTTTATTTCTCATCATTTATTTATTTTTACTTAAAATATTAAACTAGCTTATAATTTGACTCTATTTGTTAACATATTTTATTTTCTTATAGGATGATAATAATGCAAATGATATGAAGATGGAGTTTTGAATGTTGTGGAGTTCACGCAAAGACAATTTGAAGCTTTGGATGTTTCAGTCTTTTGTCTAGTTATTGATTGTGAAAATATATGTTGTCTACTTGTCTTTGCAATAGACATTATGAATTTTATTATTCCAATCTTATGGTTTTTTTTAAAGACATATAAATCAAAATCTTGACTTACTATTATTAAATTAATTTTGATTTAGAGCGTTCACAAAAATATGCTCTTTATATTTTCAATTTAGAAGTTATGTTTTATGTGCTATACAATCCAATGGATATCTAAAAACCCAAACAATCACATGGATTTAAATATAGGTAGTAAATCGTAAAAATCAATGGATATGGATATGGATATGAGTTGAGTCATAAAAATGGATATGGATATGGGTTAAGTAATACCCAAACCGAAAGCTACCCATTGCCATCCCTAGTTACAAGACTTAACTATTCTCGTACTATGATTAAGATGGTAAAATTTATACCCCTTTGACTTTTCAGGATAGCCAATAAAATAACCACTAAGAGTTCTCGCATCAAGTTTCTTTTCATATAGATTATACAACCTTACTTTTACCGAGCAACCTTAAATGTGAAGGTGTCTTAAACTATGTTTCCTTTCTGTCCACAGTTCATAAGGTGTCTTAGGAACTACCTTACTAGGAACCCTATTAAGCAGGTACGCAAAGTTCTTTAATGCATTCATCCACAATGATAAAGGTATAGAACTATAACATAACATACTCTTAACCATATTCATAAAAGTATGGTTCTGACTTTCAGCTACACCATTTTGTTGCGATGTACTAGACATTGTGTATTGTGCACATATGCCTTGACTTGTAAGAAACTTTATAAATGAACCTAGACATTGTCCACTTTCATCAAACTTTCCATAATATTTACCACCTCTATTAAACCTCACTATTTTTACTTTTCTATCTAACTGTCTTTCTACCTCATTAATGAACACCTCTAGGATGTCCACGGACTGAGATTTTTCATGCAATAGATAGATATAACTATATTATGAGAAATCATTGATAAAGGTAATAAAATATTTTTCGTCGTTTCAAGAAAGAACGTTGAAAGGACCAGAGATGTCAGTGTGTATTAATTCTAGTAGTTCCTTACTTGTTGTGGTTAGATGTTTGGATATATGTTTGGTTTGCTTACCTTTAATGCAATCCATATATATATATCCCAGTCAGCAAAATCCAATTAAGATAAGATTTTATTTTTCACTAACCTCTGTACCTTTTCCTTGGAGATATGACCTAATATTTTATGCATAAAAAAGCAGAATACTCATTATGTGCACTACGTTTATTGCCTATAATATGATCAACATGAAACAGAGATTCAACAAAATCAACATCAAAATTGAAAAGATATATAAACTATCAATTAAAATACCAGAACTATAATAATACTTGTGTTTATACAAAGAAAACACATTGTTTTTAATTTTAAAGTTAAAACCCACATCACCTAACTTTGCAACAGAAACTAAATTCCTAACATAGTTAGAAACGTAAAGACAGTTTTCTAGATCCAGGTGACAACCAGTGTCCAAGATCAATTTGTACGTCCCAATGCCCTTTATTCGTACCTTCATTATGTTCTTTATATACAAGAATTTTTCAATTCTATTTATGGTTTGGTTTGAAAGGAATCCCTGTGCAATATATGACACATGAGTAGTTACACCAGAATCTAACCACCAAGTATTTTTAAGTACTTCAATAAAATTTGATTTAAAACATATTGAAACATAGTATGTACCTTTCTTTTCGAAACAAGCTTTCCATTTAGGACAATCCCTTTTGAAGTGATCAGTTTTTGTAGAAATGACAACTTTTATCTTTATGTATTCGGGCCTTATTTACCTTGCTGGGAGCCTTGTCCTTATCCTTACTCTTTTTCCTTGATTTGTTCTTACTGTTACTAGTTCCATGATGAAATGTGAGATGAATGGAATGCTCCTTCATTTTCTTCAATCTTCCTTCCTCTTGAACTAACATGGCTTTAATCTCTTGAAGGCTCCATATCTCCTTCAAGGTGTTATAGTTAACCTAGAACTGGCCAAATTCAAGAGGAAATGAGTTGATAATGAATTGTACAAGGAAGGACTCACTCACATCCATACCCATCGCTTTCAGTTTAGCTGCTAAATTTGACATACATGTTACATGATCATGAATAAGCTGTGACTAGACAAACATCTTGGGTGTTAGCTCACTCATTAAAGTCCCTATTATAGACTTGTCAGTTATTTCTAACTGGGAGTATTCTTTAATTCTCAACGTGAACTCCTTTGTATTGTTTGTTTTAGGCGTTGATGGCTTAATATTTTTTGCGATTATCATTCACATCAAGTTCAAGCTCAGCCTATTAGATCGTTCGTAAGCCTCGTAATAAGACTTGTTAGATTTAGAACTAGTCTCAGTAATAGCTGTGGGCCTTGCGTATGAAACTATGGTTAAATCTAAATCCATTACACCTAATTAGAACTGGATTTGTTCAGACCAATTAGCATAGTTCAGACTATTGAACTTGATCAACTCATTTCCTAAAGCAAACAAATTAGTAGATGCTCCAAACATAATATATAGCTCACACATTAATTCCTTGAGTAAACCTAAATGGATTCAAACTAACTAATAAACTTTGATTATACATTTAAATTATCCTTGGGTGAAATTTACAACATTGCTGTAACCTATTATGATGCAAATATAGTTCACTATGATGGACAATTAATCATATTCTAGTCAATATGCATGTTATCTTTAGATATACAATCTTATTAAGCAAATATGTTGATAAAGTCCACTTTATTGTCATTAATCATAAGCAATGATCCACCTTTAGGTGATCTCCTAGCTTTATAATTAATGATCTCAATTGTTCAGTTCAATCTTTATGTCATTTTAATAGCATCATATCAATACAAACAATTGAAAATTTCACAATTAAATGTCTAATATTTTCAAGCTAGGCTACTTTGATGGCTAACAAGCTTTCCATGCAATAAACATTTAATTAGACAATTATCATACATAATAAATTTTAATTTAATTAGTTTGGTCACTTTAGTGACTAACAAACTGTTCTAAATTATCATAATGTCATGTATCATATTTAACATATAATAGGAAAAAATTAATTCCAAGCATGACATAATATAAATATTCAAAGTACCAATTAAAAAAATAATACGACACTAATTTCTAAAATTATATTGTGCATAAAAAATATGCGTAACATTGATGCATAAAAACTTAAAATTAAAACTGCTTTGGTCTAAAACTAAAAATGTATTAAGCATTTGATCATTGATGACCTAAAATAAAAAAAGCCTTACGAGGCATCTTGTTCGAAAAACAACATAAAATGATAGGAGTTTAGAAGTCATATAAAACTCGAACAAATCATAAACTGTTATGGATTGACCAAAGAAACCCTGACGAGTAATACATAATATTATATAATATACCCGTAATGATGTAAATTTCGCACGCACGTGATATCAAAGTACGAATTATTGAACAAAGCAAGCCCAGATTATGCTAATTGTACATAACCTAAACCACCAAATTTTAATCAAGCAATTTTCTTTTAAAATTTAGTTTAATTTTACTGATTAAATAACTCTTCAACACTTTAGAGTCTGACTCTAAGTTTTGAACGGCTGCATATATAAGGATGGTTCGAACCTGCGACTTTATTTAAATCAGAAAAACCCCTTATTAATTCACCTACGGCTTGTCCTTGCTTATTGACTATTCATTATTTCGGGAACTTCTATTAACCCTCCTCCCTCCCTTCGTTAGAGTACCCTGTTATAACTCTATTCTAATTAATTTGTTCCATACAAATATAAATGTGTAGATGATTTAATGAATAGACTAGAAATTAGTTAATTAGAACAGAGATTCTGATGTTTTCCTTTTGTTTATTCCTAAAAATCTCATCCATTTATCGCAATAAATTTGATGGATGAGATTATTAGGCACAAGAGGAACAGCGTAAACCTTTTTTTTTTTTTTGTGCACTAACATTTGTTGTACAAAGTTATAACATCAACTTGAACCGGAATGTAAATGTATGTGCATGCGCCTCTGCATTGCCATCCCCATCACAAATTTTCTCAAATTATCTCAAATTAGAGTTGTCTACTTTCCATCACGACAATTTCTTATCGCTTGGGGTGGGCCTGCAAAGTGCACAACCCTTCTTTACACAAATGAAGACATAAACGTGATACATGTATATACCGTGTAGTGTACACATCGTATAATATGTCCTACTTTGTTGCAAAGATTAAGGATGGCGTAATAAAATGATCTTATACCCAACTTGAGGTTGCTTGGCACCGAGCATGACAATTAAGAAAACAATAGATGATAGCTATAAGGGGAGAAAATGTGGGGAAGAAAACTGTGGCTTCAATCTTCTGATGGGAACTATCGTCTGGGTCAGGACCACAATCATAGGTCTTATACGACGGTTACAAAACTGCAGCATCTTAAGTTCTGTGTCCTCTGTGATATTTCTCTTTGCCCATCTTTACCTTTTTTATTTGTATTTGAACTCCATTGTTTCGACTGTTATTATAAAAGCTTAAAGGTCTTACCTTTCTTGTCTTTTGGTACCAGAGAAAGAGCAATGTCTTGTTTTTGGGTGAGTTTGTTAAGGAATAGTTGCTATTTATTGGTGTCAGAGTTCGGGTGTTTCTCGGTGTTGCTTATGTGAAAGTGTCTTATTTAACTTGAAGTTCGCAAAAGTTGCATGTTTTGGTTGCTTTTGTCGAGCTTTTGGCTCAAACCTGAGATGGGTTTGTAAAGATTCTAATTTTTGGAGACCTGGTTTCTTCCTACAGAACGATATGGGGCCTCCAAAGGGGTTTTTCGCTTCTTTGTGGAACTTCATCTGCTTCTTGCCTTACTTCGCCACGCTCCTGCTTCTGGGTACCGTTAAAGGTGAGGTTTCAATGCTTATCCCTCCTTCTCAGGTTGGTTTACTTCTCTTTTATTCTGGCATCAGTTAGCTTCACGTTGACTGCACTTTTTTAGTGGGGACGGGCTATGTTTTGGGGATATAGAATAGTTGTAAGAAGTGATTCTTATGGACTAGTGTTTTTTATTTTAACTGTTCCCTTGGCCAATTAGTGATAACAATTTAAAGAATCTTGATTCTTTCGTTTTATGTCCCTGTGCTCGTCATGCTTCTTCTGTATCTGTTTCTTTTGGCGACATCTGTTCAGATTTTAGAATCAGAAAGAAACTAACTAAGGCCCGTTTGGTTGAGTTTTTATCACTAGAGCTTTTGTCAGTAGAACTTTTCTGAGAAGAGCTTTTTTTAAAAGTCAGTTGATTGTTTGACTATCAATTAAAAAAACAGCTTTTTTAAAAGAGCTTTATACAGTAGACTATTTGGTAACATAAAAATAAAAAGCACTTTTATTAATTTTAGCTATATTTTATTTTATAATAAAATTATTTATGCTAAATAATATTTAAAATATACTAACAAATTGTTCATCAACGCAGACAGTATGTTAAATAATATTTAAATTACATATAATATTTAAAATAATTTTATAATAAAATTATTTTATAAATATTTAAATAAAATTGTTCATCAACGCAGACGGTTTGCGTTGTTCAACGCAGACGGTATACGTCTGCATTGATGAACAACGCAGACGTGGTCTGCGTTGATGAGCAATGCAAACCAGATTGAAATGTTTTTATTTACATAAGTGACGGAAACTTACGAAAAAATAGCTTCCTGAAAAAGCTAAAATTTGGGCTTTTTTGAAAAGCTCCAAATTTTAGCTTTTTAAAAAGCTGTATTTTAGCTTTTTCAAAAGCTATTTCTACTTCAAAAGTGCTTTTGAAGTTTGCAACCAAACACCCATCTTTTCCCAAAAATAATTTTTGTGGTAGAAAAAAGTACTTTTGGAGTCTCCAAAAGCTGAACCAAACAGGCACTAAAATAAAGTAGAATAAGAAAGAGATAATGCAAGAGACAATTTATGATTGGTTCACTTTACATTGACATGAAAGCCTGAATATATAGAGAATGAAATAACAAACTTAGCTAATATTTAGATAAAACAAATCAAATTCAAAAGTTAAAATCCTAACTAAATAATAACTTTATATTTTAATTGATAAAATTTTATCTTTTAACAAATATCTTATCTTTAAATAAAAACTTCAATTTTAACTTTGAATCAATCTTTTCAATATTCTCCTTTGATTCAAAGTTGCAGAAAATTCAAACTCTATAGGGCACATCTCTTCAAATTTCTTATTTGTGAAGCACTTCTCTTCATTGTATGATGCACTTTTTCATTATCTTACCATTGTTGAGTACTTCTCTCAACTAATTTTATAGAGTACTTCTCTCTATGATTCGTCTTGGTGCACTTCTTACCAACTAGAAGAGGTTGTCTTCTTCTATCACTTGCATTATATTTGCTTTTTCTTCATTGTTAAACTTGCAATCCTTTTTCATAAAATATCGAGACTTCCCTTTATGCCAACAGTCTTTTTCTTTATGACCAAACTTCTCATAATGGCCATATTAAGGAATATTTCCTTTCTTTTTTGATGATGAAATCTTTGCTAGATAGGCTCCCTTCACCATCTTTTCACTTTCTTGGTCTCTCATTGCCCTTCTTTGCTCTTGAGCTTGTAAAGCATTAACCACTCATAGGTCTCTCGAGATCTTTGAGAGCTTTGATACCATAAAATTTTATTTTTTAACAAATATTTTATCTTTAAACAAAAATTTCAATTTTAACTTTGAATTAATCTTTCCAACAACATCTTCCCAAAGCAAGTAATAGCTTGCTTTGAGCCTTCTCTATCTAAGCAAGTAATAGCTGGTATGCTAGTTATCCCTCACATTCATAGCTTATATTGCATTCCTATTGACATAACTGTAACTGGAAGTGAAGTCCCAATAATTGAACAAGAGAAAAATGTAAGGTTAATCAGTTAATTTTCTCAGAAAACAGCAAAATCAGTTCTGATAATGTTGAATGCAATGGTAAAATATGACCTAATCAAATTGTGCGCTTATTACATGCAAAATTTGATCCAGGTATTGTTTTCTGCCCATTGGTATGCCTTATCATGACATTCGGGAACTCTGCTGTGATTCTGGGTCTTTGGCCGTTACACGTTTGCTGGACCTATTATTCAATTTTGAGGTGCTTTCCTTGACCATATCGTCTGATCTTTAACTTTTTGTAATGATCCATCTCATTTTCTGGACTCAACAAGCAGAGCTAAACAATTAGGACCAGTCATGAAGCTTGTTCTCTGCCTATTGCTCCCAGCTGCGTTGGTTCTGTGGCCAGTTGTTGTCATTGTTGGAAGCATTGTAGGCGGAGCACTATATGGCTTTCTTTCACCAATATTTGCAACATTTGAAGCCGTGGGAGAAGGGAAGAGCAATAAGCTTTTCTGCTGTCTTTATGTAAGTCTTACATGCCAACTCTTAATTATCTTGTTGCCCATTATTTTATCCACTTCTTGTTTTTCATGGATGGTACCCTGGTCTACTTCTGCAGGATGGAACTTGGGAAACAGTTAAACGAAGTTGCACTGTTGTCAGTGATTTTACAGATGTTATCTATCATTCCTATTTCTCCATTATGGATGACCTGCGACAACAAGGGCCTCCAGATGGGAAATATTATGAGATCAGGTTTGCTATTAATATAACTTCTTTTCTTTAGCCATTGCAACCATTCCTTTAGAATATGAAGCTAGGGATTGCCTGGTATGCCTTAGCAACAGGTAAAGTCTCAAAACAGGAATGAACTCAATATGAATTTAGTAGTTTATAAGGAAGTTAAATATCACATTTCACGATGTTATGGTTTATTTTTTGCCTCAAATTTCTTGGCCACTGCTGACTTTTAACTTCTGCTATTGATATCATCTCTTTCCATTCCTTCACATATGTATTGTATTGGATCAATATTTTGAGCTTCTGCAATCAAGTAGACGATTAAGAAAACATGATCAGTTATGAATTTTGGTAAACGACCAAGAAACTTTGTGCTTGCATATGGAGGTCAATTGAATATACTAATGTGTATGGTTCAATTTAAGTGATTTACTTTCATAATCTGATAGAGCTTAATCTGAAGGCACATGTAACACAGTGTAGACAATTGGGAGATCATGATGCTCAATCAGGTTGATACAGGAACTTGAAGAAGGAAAAGTTTTCTCTATTATTAAGTACATATTAAGAAGTTTAAACATACTATTTTCTATGATTTGTCCATCTGCACGGTATATTACCACAATCTGTCATTACTATTTATTCAACTCTGTTGTCAATATCTTGCAGATTGTGCTATCTCCCTGGTGCTGTTGTCGCTGGTTTACTTGGTTTACTGGTTGACTTTCCGATGGTCTCATTAATTGCTATTTGCAAAAGCCCTTATATGTTGTTTAAGGGGTGGCATCGTTTGTTTCATGACCTTATTGGAAGGGAAGGGCCTTTCTTGGAGTGTATATGTGTCCCATTTGCAGGTCTTGCTATTATACTTTGGCCTTTGGCGGTTTCTGGGGCTGTTTTGGGCTCTATGGCATCTAGCATCCTCCTTGGTGCTTTCGCAGGCGTGGTTGTTTATCAGGTCTAAACTTTATGACTGATTTTGTTTAAATGCCTTTATATCATCTGACATAGAGTATTCCTATTATAATTTTAAGTAAGCATATGGTATCCCCTAAATGTTGAATAGAAATACAAAGTTGTAATATGGCTTCTAGGAAACCATAAAAAAATACTACATACTTCTTATAGTTTAGATCATAGCATTTTTTGACATTTGAACCTGAAATGCAGCTAATTTCTAGTTGTACCATGTTTTATTTCTGTAGATGCGTGCTAAACCTTCATCTGAATTCTTGTTAACTAATTCACTGTAATGTAGCTTTTCTTGCATAATAAGACACCTTGAAATCTTAATCAGAAACAGAGAACCATGTAAACTTTTTTGTTAGATTTCCAACAACATGGAAGTTACATCCAAGGCTCTGAACTGCAGGAGTCCTCTTTTTGGTTTGGGCTTTGCTACATAATTTCATCTTTAGCCCTTTATGATGAATACAGCAACGATGTGCTTGACATGCCGGAAGGATCTTGCTTCCCTAGGTTCTATCCAGCTCAGAAATGCTTTGTAGTTAAATGGAGCTTGGCTTATTAACTTAAATTTTTTACAATTTACAGGCCAAATTACCGAAAGAAGAGTGAGCTTAGGAAGACTGATTCTTTTACCCGGCCCAGTTCCTTCAGAAAACTTCCACTTCAGTTAACTTCATTCAGTGAACCTTTGGTTGATCTGAAGCCGTTTGAGGTATGCTCTTTATTTCCATTTGCATTTGGAGCGAATGAGATTCCATGATAAATGTCTTCTTTGTAGTGATATATGGATTTAGCCCCATGTAGACTTTCGCGTCTTCTCTTACAGTCAATGTACTGAATGCAAATCTTTTAGCGATATTGTAGCTACTTAATGCATTGTTTAAGAAGTGCCAACACCACGGGGAGATTTTTATTTCTGAAGGACTAATAACTCAACATGACATTCGAGATGCCAAGACATGTAAGGGTAGCAGAGTAGTAAGCTTTGGTTTACCAGCGTACTGCATTCTTCAGCTACTTTTGCGTTCTGCAAAAGCTAACATCGAGGGTATTTTGATGAGTAAGTCTTTGTTGAAAGTTCTTAACAAGTTTCCTCCTCCTTGTTTGTGTTTAACTTTTGTTTATGAGTCATAAATTTCTCATGCAAATAATATTTCTGTGTAGGCGATGGCACTACTGAGCTAACTAGCAGAAACAGACCCAAAGATGCCTTCTATGACTGGTTTCTTGACCCCTTTATAATTATGAAAGACCAGATTAAAGCTTTAAATCTTTCAGAAACAGAAGAAGGTTATCTTAGCAAATTAGTGCTTCTAAATGGTGACCCTGCAAGGTTGAAAAGTTCAAATATTGGACCACCACCTGAGTCTGAGCGCAGGCGGGCAGAACTTGATGCAATAGCAAGAAGGTAACAATCCAAGACTTACCACAACTCGGAATTTCTTTAATATTTTCTTATCTTGGATACGGTACTGACTTCATTTATGTTGCATCTCTCTTTTGATAATTGAGGCTTCACGGACTTACCAAAACTGCCTCAAGGTACCCGACTTCAAGACGTAATTATCAAATTCTGGTTAGAAACCTATCGGAATATCTGGGCAAGAAGAACGGTGATAGCATTACGAGCAGTGGTTCTAGTACAGTTCGAAGATCAAAAAGTGCGTTTGCCCGACTTTTCAGCCAGAAGCCTTTTAGAAACAGGACGAGCTACAATGACCCTGATCAAGAGTCGCAATCAGTTGTTACATGTAACGTCGAAATTGTATAGTGATTTGAAGTATCATTATTCAGTCCACCTGCTGAATCCCATTTTTTATTGTGAAGTAGTAACTAATTCTTGGAAGGTTCCTGCTTGTTGGCCATTTCTAACATCATAGGAGAATGATGTTACTCTTATGCATGAAAATTGCGTATACAAATGTAACTATTTAATGAATGTCTCTCCATTTCGCTTGAAGTTGTGTAATGTTCTTGATCCTGGTTTCTCTCTATATTGATTGTTTATAGATGGAAATCCAAAAACAAACTCGAATCTACAAGTTTAAGATGCTAATAGTCTTAAGTCGAAAACTGAAGACACTAATTTTATCATGGTGGTGGTATTACTATAGGTACTTGCAGTGATGGAGTCAGAAATTTAATATAGGAGGGTATGAATATTAATTTTTTTAAATTTTGAGGGGTCTAGTGCACCACTGATCTTTAAATAACTCTGTTTATATATATATATATATATATATTGGTCGGGTCGATCGTACAGGGCCCGAGTTCAGTCAAAATATCTCATGGGTCGATCTGTCCATCCTTCGAAGAGCGGTCTCATACCTAATGGCTATGTCAAGCCCAGGCCTAGTCTACGCTCTCCTCAGCCTATGCATATGTGAGAGAGTCCTATGCAGACGTGAACTTGTAAACCTAGCACATGCACTATATAAGGTATTATTATATCATAACGAAGGTACGCAATTCATAACTTAGCTCTCATTGCTTTTCGGCAACCCTACCTTCACCAGAAATCTAACTTGAGCGTCGGAAGGGCTAATCGGGACATAACCCCCGACGTGCCTTCCTTGTTTTGCAAGGATCTCAACGTCGGAATCACAGCAAAAAGCAGTCAATTCATGGATCCAAACGGCAACGCACAGCTCCCCCAGAATCCGGCAAAACCAATTGGCGCCCACCGTGGGGCTCGACTTCAGGGCACCACGTCCAGAAACACACAGATCAGTCAGGCGGCAGCAACAAACCCCGATATAGCCGCTGTCGTGGCTCTGGCGATGCAGCGCATAGCTTTGTAGTTACCTGCAACCTTGCCGCCTGCGCCTCATGTTTCCCGCACGGAATCCTTAGATCTGAATGATCAACAACAGCCTCCAACCTTAGAACAAGAAGAACCGAGCGCAGCCCTGGAAGATAACGCTGGGCAACAAGACAACTGAACTGTTAGGGTCGTCAATATGATATTTGGTGGAAACGCAGCAGGAGGCTCTACTGCTAAAGGAAGAAAGAGATACGTTAGGCAGGTCGAT
>JANZLD010000008.1:12295763-12310920 GCA_026413575.1 Erythroxylum carthagenense | reverse complement strand
GAATTTTCATTTAGTATTGTTGTTATTGTTATATATTTAGTTAATAATAAATCAGATTATGAAAAAAATAGAAAAACTATTTTTAAGAAATCAAAATAAAAAATAGAAACTAAAAAATCAAATAAACAAAATTTTTTACTGAATTTAAAAAACAAAAAAATAAAAATGTTTTATATGTTGGGTGAAATGCTAATCAATCTTTTATGTTTTGGACTTGTTTAAGCTTATAAAGTATTTAATCCTTTATATCTTATTTTATTTTTCATATAATATGCCTTTCAACTGCTTAAATTTGTGCAGAAAAGTTCAAAAAATATTAATTACTAATTTAGTTTATCAATTTATTTTTCCTCTATAGATAATAAAAATATTTTGTTCGCAGATCTTGTGTCAATTATTTGTTTAATATAGTCCTATGTATCTTTTTTTAACAGTCATTAAAAATGTGCGATTCTTTGTTTATATTATATAGCTTTTGAGTGCAAGAATTTATATAACAAATAGCAATTGGCTATCTCAGTTTGAGTGGGGGAGTTTGGACAAGAGAAAACATGACATCTGCTCAACTATCCTGCTCTTAAATTGCTTCAGGTCAGGATGATCGGTGTCATTATAGAAGCTAACCAGCTGATGTATTCCATCTGCTCTCCACCCAAATAGACTCAAAATTCGACCATGTTCACAATTCGCAGACAGCTTAACTCAAGCAAATGTGTACGTTTTCTTGTTCCATTTTTTTTGTTTTTTGGAGGTACATCATCATAGGAAAGCAGGGTCACACAGGTTTATTACCATGTTTTCTCCTATATAGCATAAATAAAAAGCTAATGTGGAAGATGGAAAAGCTTGAGTGTGAAACGATATAGGATCTAACAGATGGAGTAAATGTTTGTGTACCCATCGGTCAATCTCGAACATGCTCGACATGTTCAGGGGACGAAATTACATTGCTGTATCCATAGCCATGATGGTTTCAGAAACAGCAAAACCGCTTCTTCTGCAGCCACAATAAGTGAAATTTCAGATTATTGCAAGGGATTGTATGTATATGGATATATCGTTTTGCTTCCACTTTCCTTTCTTTGTTTTTATTATAGTTTTTATATTTTATATTTTCCTTTTTATTTTCTAAACAAACAAATAACATAATTACAAATTTTAATTAAAATTAATTATTTTAAAACTAATTAAATAACATTTTAGGGAAAAATAATTAAATAGTTAAACTTTTGTAAAAATTTATTCATAAACCATATAATTTGTTTTTGATTATTAAATCAATATTAATATTTAGAGTTAAACATTGGTATATTAAAAACTATTTCATAAAAAATTATTTACAAATTTATATATTTTAAAGATATTTTTAATTTTAATTTATTTATTAAATAATTTTCAAACTCCGAATATTTTTATTTTCAAAACAATTAAAATTTAGAGTAAATTATAAAAGTCAAAATAAATGAATAATTAAATTATATTATTCATAATTCCTTATTTATTAATTAATATTAAATTATATATTTAGTTAATAATGAATCAAATTATAAGAAATGAAAAAAAAACCAAAATTTTATGATTTTTATAAATAAAAAAATAGGAAGAAATTAAAATAAGAAGAAAGTTTAGTTTGGTGAACTAAAAAAAAGACCAGAAATGCATTAAACTAAAACATGAATACGGCAGTTTCAAAGAATGACTTACAGTTGGGGGATAGTCAGAGTTCTGTTGTTTAGAGGTATTATTTTGTGAGACTGACCCAACACCACCTGCTCCATTGGGCTTCTTATCATCTCTGGCTTTGCTAAATATTACAGTATAACCTTCTGCAGATGCTGGATTTGTAACATCCCACTCTCCGAATTTCGGCAAAGGCCTACCTTTGTCCTGCTGCATACAAATTTCCAGCAATCATAACCCACTCTCTGTAATTTTTCTATTCCATTTCTTTAAATGATTCCCAACTTCAGCTGTTCGTATTTTGTGCAACAGGTTTATCTACAAATTTTCAAACAAAACGTACCTTGTGTAGGCAGGCATGCAATTACACATCAAAATCAGTTAATACTTGCTCCTTGTCAATTGCTAATACTACACGAAGAAATGAGACAATAACCGAAGAGCAAGAAAAAAAAATGATACCCCTATGAAAAAAACTTCATATCTCATAAGCCTCGTGAACCCTAAAAGGCTAAAACCAACTATGAAAGACTTCACTTTTCCCTATATCTAGTATATTCTTTCCAACAGCAGACAGAAGAGAAAGAAAGACAAAAGAATGCCATCCAGAAAATGCATACACAGAAGAGATAATGTACCAACCTATCAAACCGTCTAAAAAGTCAAAGATGAAATTATCGATATGCAAAAAGATAGAAAAAATGATTAAAACAGGGATGTTACGTCTTACTTGTGCCATGAACAATCTGACGTGAGAGCTCCCGGTAGGCCAAGTATTGAGCGATGAGGATAAAGGGAAATCAAAAATGGAAGGAAAACGATATTGAAGACAAAGAAGGGGACAGATAAGAGAGGGTTCGAAAAGGAGAAGAAAGAGAGCGAGAAGTAAGGCAGTTTCATAGACATGAACGCACGTATATGATTAATCTGTTATTGTCTGTCTTACGAGGTTTTTATAAACTAATTTAACCATAGAGCGTTTCATGACAGCCCATTTTTATTGTTTTTTTTTTTTCTTTGCACTGCCTTGTTGTTAAGATGATGTCAAGTTGGTTGATTATTCATCACCATGGACTCACATGTCCTCAATGTTCCCTCTTATGTTTGTTGCATTATGTCTTCTTTGATGTCATGACAACTTCCCCACTGATGTCCGAGAAGTTGTTGTATGATCATCATTTCCTGTTTCGTAGGTCTCCAAGAGACTTGGTTTCAAGTTTGATGTCAAGAAGTTACATTACACAAAATATGAACAACTTTTAGCAGGACTTAGATTTCATCCATATGGTAGCAACAAATTTTGTCACAATTATACTTTTAAGAACAATTTAAGCAAACTAATTAAAAAAAAACTAGATTTAGTTTAGTGTGCTAGTCCTCTCCGATATTTATGAGATATTAGGAAAGCAAAATTATTGTGACATGTTATTTTATTTACTAGGGATCTAAGGGCCAAATTGTACCTTTTAACTCGATCCACCTATACCATGCTTGGAAATTGTGATCAAGAGGGTGGAAGCTAGACTTGACAATCAGGACGGAGCGACGAGCGTATTTCGTAAATTGCAATGCTCTAAGATCCGATTTAGCGGTTGACCCATGAGTAAAATAGAGGTTTAACTATTTTTTAGAATAAAAAAGGGCAAACGGATATTTAAAACAATAAATTTAAGAGTGAATTTAGTTGAAAAAAATGTAATTTAATAGATTTTTTAATTCAATCAAAGATTTTAAAGTTAAATTTCAAAAGTAAGTCCATTTATATTATGAAATTTTTAAATCAACGTTTTTAAATACGAACCATTTAATTTGACTAAATTTCTAAACAAAAAGTAATTTATATTATTACAAAAAGAACTATTAAGAAAATGAACAAAGATTAAAAATATGTTTGATTTACATATTATACAAGTCTCATTCACTAATTTTATAAATTTAAACTAAGAGAAATGAAGGAAAAAAAGAAAGTACTTTGTTTAAATTCTATAAATTTAACATGAACGTATTATTTTCTTTTTTTGGGGTATGGATAAGTGAACTGATTGATGTAACTATAAACTGACCATAGCAATATATGACCATTGAATGAAAAGGTATCTTTGCATACTTTTATCAAAATAATATTGCGGCCAAAAGAATGAATTAGGATTAGTTTGAAAAAATATAATGAACCTTAAAACCCAAATCAAAATGGACTTTTACTCCAAAGAATTAACAAAAGAAATTAGATTTCAATGAGACTTTAGGCTTACTATCCAATCATAAGGTGTCACATGGTACCTAATAAATAGGCAAACGCCCCGTCATAAATGACAAGCCTATTATTAGCCTCTCAATACAATGTATGACTATTTTGTTAGTTGTTTGTTAGTTTTAGCCAAAGATTACCATGTTGAATGAAATAAGACAATTGTATTAGGCCATATAAAGCATGTTTAATTTTCGATTATGACAAGCTAATATTATGTTATTCAACTTGGCTATGATAAGATGATTATGAACATGTTTGGATAGACCAAATACCAAAACATGCTTAAGAAATGAGTCACATGTTGATGGACTAAACCATATGAATTGAACATAATAGGTCCATTACATGTAGGTTTAGGGTAATCACAAAAAAACTCAAATTAGAGAAGATTTAGAGATAAAATACCTATTTTTGGTTGAACATGATCTTTAATATGGGTGTAGTATAGACTGTGTCTATATGCAAAACTTATAAACAAATCCACAATTCACACCAATAGAAGTATTGCAAAGTGTATCCAATTTCTTGAAGATATAGAGGATCTATGACCACAAAACACAAGTATAGATATAGAACATGCCTTATTGATGTTGAAGATTTCATGGTCGACACAAGTTGTCCGCATTCATAACCCAGATTGTGCATAATCAAAATCCTTAATTTGTTTAAGCTTGGAAACCGTAGTCTTTATGTTTAGTATTTAAGGCATGCTTCTTTTTAGTTGCAAAAAGTTTTGAGATATTTGTTATTGAGAGACGTTCAAAGTTCCTTCCATCGTTCTTCACTAAACTTCAAACTTATAAAACAAAATTTTTTTATGGTGTTCAAGTACTTTGTAAATTTGTTTCTTTATTCTTCATAATCAACGGATTATTTCTTTTATACCTCTATTTTAGCTTTCTCGAGTTTGATTCAAACTTTTTATGTTATCTAAGGCATATTCCTAGGTGAGTTCGCATTAATTGTTATCAAAGTTTAGCTCTAAATTAGGTGTAGTTATCTTTTTCATTTCTTTTCATATTGTTAGCCTTTAATATTTATTTTTATACTGTTCAAATTATAATTTGTTCCTTCATTAGTTAAAAAATCGTGTCTTATGATTGATTTTCATTTATTATATCATATTCTTATTTCTGAATTTACTAAAAAATCACATCCCTTCATCTTCTTATTTTTAGGGTTTACCTATCTCTACTTTTGTAATCAAGTTTCTTCTTTGTTAATTCCTTTATTTCATACTATTCATAACAAATGTTCATGTAGTTGTGAATAGAAAATTAAAAAAAGAAAAAAGTGGTGTAGGAATGATTACCTAAATGAATCATTCCTAATTACATTTTAGAATTCTTATTAGCTTTTTTCTAATTTTAATTGGTTTTCGTATTTCTTGTTTAACTTGTAATTTATTTTCTAACCTTAACGAATAGTTCTTAAATTTTTGGATTTTATAATGTTAACTTCTTATTTGAGTTTGTCTATTTCTTTAAAAGCTTGTAAAAGAGTGAAATAAGAGTAATTTTAATTTGCGAGTATAAAAGTGAGGGAGTGCATGAAAAAGTTTTCTTTACTAGCTTTTCTTATACCTTTCAAATATGTCTACTAAACGTGTTTCATCATTGAAGGAGGAGAAAGACAAATCTTATTTTATGCAAACCATCCAACCACACTTTTAGAGGATGAATATGATATTTGGTGAGACTAGAGATTGACTGGAGTTGTAAGATGCTTCCTTGGCCAATTTGAAAGGGGATAATCACCATAAGTTTCTAATGCACATTGGTAACAAAAATAAATTCTCTAAGAAGATTTTGACAATGAACTAGCATTTGAGGCTAAAAGAGATAAATTTAGACTTCAAAGAGGAGATAGATGATTGGAAGCAAAGTGGGGAATGCATTGTTTAAGGAGTGGAGGAAAATCTTGACTGCATCAAGATAACTATACCTTCCTTAAAGTTAAAAATGATCTTGAAGCATATCTGAAATAGGAGACAAAGATATAGTTGATCTTTGATTGCTATAGTTGCCCTAAAGAGAAGAAGATAAAGTTGACAACAATAAATTTTATTTATTATACTATAATTTAGTACAATCATATGGTTACTAATAAGAGAGAGTGGCCCATTTTTTGCTTTGAATGAATTGAAAGCTCTTATGAGGAATAGATTTGTGCTAAGCCATTATTACAAGGGTTTATATTGGAGATTGAAAAATCTATCATAAAGAGACAGAAGTGGTCATAATTTGAGCCAATATGGAAGAGGGCAGATAAATGGCTATGGCAAGGTTCATGAATGGGTTAAACAGAGATATAACCAATGTAGTGGAGTTATAATATTATATGAAGTTAAGAAATATGGTGCATAAAGGTGGAGAGACAACTAAAGCTGAAAGGAATATCAAAGTACGACATTGTACTAACAATTCTTAGAGGCTCAATTAGAAAAATGATGATAGAGGTTTCCATTGAAGCAAAAACTAAAAAACTTAAAACTAAAGATGATATCTACAATCATAGCACATGTAAAGTTAATCTTCAAATATTTCAAAATAAAGATGCTAATTTTTTGGTATTTAGGAATAATGGAAATTAAATCTCATTACCCAAATAAGATGATTATGATATAAATAATGATAGGGAAGTAGAGTGTGCAAGTGATTTGGAGGAAAAGGTATCGATGCCATCACTTAAAAAGTCTAATGTTGAGGGTGTTGGCTATGTTGTTGATGATGAGATGATTATTATTAGGAGGGAATTAAGTCTTAAAATCAAGAAATATAAACTAGAGCTACGTAGAGAAAACATATTATAGAATAAATGTCATATTCATGACAAATATTTAGTATGATCATTGATGGAGGGAGTTGCAATAATGTAACTAACACTACAATTATAGATGAATTAAGTTTGTCTATTTTGTAACATCCAAAGCTATACTAACTTTAATGGTTAAATGAATATAGTGAGGTGAAGCTCACTAAACAAATGTTAGTTCCTTTCTTGATTAGCGGGCATCATGAAAACGTCTTGTTTGATGTGGTGTATATGCATGTTGGCCATATCCTCTTAGGGAGACCTTGAGAATTTAATGCAAGATCCATAAAGGATGGGTTTACAAATATATATTATTTTTTATGAATAATAAACTCATTACTCTTATACCTTTATGACATAAACATGTTTACAAAGATCAACGATGATTGAAGAGAGAGATTGAAGAGAATAAGAGTGAAAGTAAGGAAAAAGGTAAGAATATAAGGAGTGTTCTTTATACTAATCAACATATATTTGCACCACTATACAAAAGGACTTATTTTCTTTTTGATTTAGGTAAAGATTCAAGGAATAATCATTTGAAAATTGGAGTATAATATGAGTATGACTAGCCCAAAGTGATGTTCCATTATATTTAGGCATGAGGCAATCATAAGAGCTAAGCCAGAGAAAATTTAAAGGTAAACCACTTTATATTTAGCTGAACTTAATGTCTAACATAGGCATAACCCAAACTATTTCAATTTATAGAAGTTATAAACAGATTCATAGTTTACAATCATGGACATATTCTATACCATGCCTAAATTCTTAGAAATAAAAATGATCCATGGTTAACAAACATAGGCGTTGAAATAGATTGTGCCATTTTGGTGTCAAAGTTTTTGTCATCAACATAGTTTGGCTTATGACTATGGCTCAAACCAAGCCTAATTAAAATTTTAGTTTTATTTAAGTTTGGAAGCCCTATTTTATAAGTTTAGTACTTCAGGCATATTATTTTTTGTTAGAAAAAATTAGAGATATTTATTTATTGAGAGCATTTAAAGGTTCTTTTACCTTGTTTTATATTAAACTTCTAAGTCAACATATAATTATTTCTTTATGACATTCAAATACTTTATGAATTTTATTTCTTAATTCTTTATAATTAGCATGTCAATTATTTTATACATTTGCTTTAAATTTCTTGGTATCAATTCAAATTTGTTTCTTGGTTCTTTTGGGTGTATTCTTAAGTAAATTTGCATAACTGTAGATGTGTATCAATTAAAATATGCATAAATAGCTCAAAACTTTACTAGCCATCATGTTTAGAAGGAGATCATAGGTAATATGGTGAAGTCAATGTATTGAAGTAAGGAGAAAATAGGACATGAAAAACTAGTTTTTCTCTTATCAATATATGAGAGAAAATGAAGAAGGAATTAAAAGATCATCCTATCCAAATACCACTTTTTATTTTATCATATATACCTTACATTAGTTGAAGCAAGATGGATCAATGAGGGAATAAGTAAAGCAATTCACGTTATTAATAATGTATATTGAGAACATATCCTTTGTAAAAAAATAGAAAATTCACTTGATCTTATCCTTGACATTTTCCTTTTTAAGATAGTGAATGAGGTGCTTTCTATTAAAAGCATGATAATAATGTATGATCATAATTCTTGTTTTTATTAATTGTTGTAAGTTCGAAGGAGGAACAATGGATAAAACAACAAAAGTGACACAAGTTTCAGCTATAAGCATCTAAAAGGTCTTAAGAAAGAAATAGAAACTTACTTGCAGCCATATGGGAGATAGTCGAAAACCATATTGTGTAATTTTTTATTATGAAAGTATTGAGAGAATTCAATAATGTGATACCTAAAGAGTACCAGAAACTCTTCTCCCTTGTCAAGAAATCAATCATAAGATTTGACTCATTCTAGGTGTGATTTCTTATATCCATGCCCTTATCAAATGTCTCCATTAAAGTTTGTAAAGTTGAGAAAATAACTTGGTGAATTACTAGAGGTGTGGTTCATCCAACCATTTAAAATTCATAATCTTTCCCCTCTTCTTTTTCAAAAGAATCAATACAAGTATTGTGATACATGATACTATCTATTCGTATATAAATTAACAATAAAAATATCATATACTTTGAGTTCAAGACTTGGTGTTTATGTTTTCAAAGGGTTATATAATTTACAAAGATAGACTTGAGATTGGGTATTGACAAGATAAGAAACATAAGCAGAAAACAACATGTGTCATTTGGTTTTTACTATGAGTTTTTTGATATGTCATTTAATTTGGAAAATGCTCCCCTTACTTTTTTATCTCAGTAAATGATATATTATGTGACTTTTAAGATAATTTTCTTATGGTATACATGGTAAAACATACGTAACACTTGAGACAAGTGTTTGAATAATTATAACAATATCATCTTTTCATAATGGAAAAAAGAGATAGCCTAACTCGAGATCAAATTTTTGTGGAACTTGGTAAGGGACAATTGTAGATAGATCTAAAAAAGGTTGAAGCTATTATAGATTGGTAAGTTCATATAATGGTGCTTAAACTTTGTAGCTTTATTGGTTTTGTAAACTACTTTCTTCAACCCTTGATTGATTTATTAAAGAAGAAACACGCGTGGTGTTGGTTATAATTATACTAGCTTTTAAGAAATTGAAGGCTTTCATTTTAACCAAAATTTTATTAAGATTTTCATACTATAGCATCCCATTTTAGGTACATATTGATAGTTATGATATAGTTACTAGTAGTATTTTAGTACATTAAGGCCATCCTATAGTATTCAAGATTTTAAAAAAATAATGTCAAATAGCAACATTCTATATGTGAGTAAGAGATATTGGCAATGTTGTATTTCCTTGATGCTTAGTAAGTATACCTACTAGGAATTAGGTTCATGGTTCATATAAATAATGTTACTAATGTTTTTTTTAGAACACAAAAGAAGGTGTCCATAAAGCAAGCTCATTGGTAAGAATATTTGACCAAATATGAATTTATGTCAGAATATAAGTTTGCAAGGCCAAAAAAATGACAAATATTTTAAAAAGAAAGGTAAGTTTTCTTTTTACTTTGTATGACATCACCCGATTTAAGTCAGATTTGTTAGAGCAAATCATAGCACTAACACTTTTAGGCAAACCTTATAATAAGACAATTCAATAATTGACGGATGATGTTTTATAGATATTTCGGTTCAGTAATAATAGGTTATTGATGAGTAGCTACCTGTATTTGTCAAATTTTAGTGCTTTATAAAAAACAACTTTTGAATGAGATACATGACTCATAGTAGGCTTGCCACTCAAGAATTCAATAGATGTTACAACTCCTTCGTCATTCCTATTATTGATCGAAGATAAAAGAATACATAAAGATATATGCCAAAACTTACCTTGTTTATTAATTGTATAAACTTGAGAGGAGGAAAGAAGTAGGATTCTTGAAACCCTTGCATATTCTTAAATGACAATAGATGTTGATCACAGTAGACTTTAATTAGAAAATTTTCAAAATCTAACAATATGACTTCAATTATGGTAATGGTCAATCGATTTTTCTAATTAAATTGATCTTCATGCCTACACCATTTTCCATACCTCTTAATCGTTGCAACATAATTATTTTACAACATTTTTTAAATCACTTCAAAGTTTCAACATATATATTCAAGTGATTGAGATATCTAATTTATGACCTAATTTTAGATATCTCTTTTCAACATGATGGGTGTGATCACAAGTTTTCCACTACAAATCACCATATATAGACGAATAAGATGGAGATGAATATTAACTTATCAAAGGAGTACTTATGACATTATATAAGTTAAAGTCAATAAAATTGATTTTATTTACTTGATACTACCCAATTATGTTATAACTTGCACAGGTTTTTTGCTACAAAGAAAATTTCCTTTGAGATTGTTCTAGGACAATATGCTCTCAACCGCTCGAGATAGCTTAATGAAGGTAAGGTGGAAAATGTTTGTCTTCTTATGGATTTATAAGGATAAATTTATAATTATTGGATAAGGTGAGAGATAGTCCCTAAACGGCTTTCAAGCAGATGAAAAAGTATGTTAACTAAAGATAGAGGCCTCTTGACTTTGATATTGGGTTAGAGTCCTGTTGCAACTTACTTTATAAGTATGGAAGAAGATTAATGGTAAGCAAGTGCATCGGAGGTTTGTGAAAAAGTATCAAGGGTCGTTTAAAGTACATGGTAAAGTTGAGAATACATTGTACGTACTCGAATTTCCTAAAAAATTGAAGGTTCATCCCAACTTTTTTTATGTTAGATTTCTTAAACCATACCATAAGGATGCAACATATCCCAACAGAAGCTATGTGAAGATAGCTTCATCAATTCTAAGGAAATAGTTCAACCAATAAGTTGAGAGATTTTTTATCATAAAAAATATAGCAACATAAAAATCATAAAACTACGTTTTTTATTCAGTGGAAGAACAATCATATCTAAAATTTACTTGAGAGAAAAATACTACCTTATGAACTTTTAAAAGTTAAGACGAAATCTATCTCTAATTTCTTCCACGAGGGCATTAATTAAATTGGTGAGAAGTGGTTATCATCCCCATAACATGTATATGAATATTTTACTAGCCATTTACCAGCCTTGGACAAGGACTAGCATAATTATAATATGAAGAATGTACTATGAATGAACTAAGGCAACTACACTAGGTGGGATCAAGCGAAATAAAGCTTTAGTTAGTCATAATGAATTGTTGGTATATTAATTGTCTTACTTTTAATCCAAGCCTTAGTACTTACCCTTGGAGGTCAAATCAAAAAAATAAAATCCAATGATTGCAATATAAGATGCAACCTCGGGTCGTCTCACTTAATCGTAACCTAAAAGAATGGACTTAAGCTAACCTATATATCATAAAATGCAAGCTAAATTAGTATGGAGGGGGGTTTTGATCTTTGGAATCCTTAACAAAATTAAATTGAATTGCAAGAAAAATGTGTGAAAAGTATTTTTTGGATTTTAGGGTATAGCAAACGGAATGATAAAGACAATGACTAAATGGTGATAGTATCCTCTTGAAAATGAGTTTGGCTATCATAGTTCAAAATCAATTTTCGATGGAATGAAAATCACTAAGTTTCAAATGATAAACCTTAAGGAACTCTTTAAATCTAAGGTCTTAATCGATGAACTTCATTTCTTAAGACCTTGTTAAATGCCCTTTGTGTTTGTGATGGATAAGTTAATGCAACAAGTCATTTTGGGATCTCAAATCAACTTATTATCAAACACAACTATGCAAGATAAAAGAGATTCAACAAGATCACAAATTGAAATATATGAGACTTCATATATTAACACTCTAAGTTCTACATCAACAAATCACAACCACACATTGAATATCTAACACTTGATTAAACTCTAATCAAGAATGTTCAACTACAAATCACAAATCCTAAACCTAGGAGTTCATAAATCATAGCTAAACATAAATTAAGCTACTCCCCTTTTAAGCCCATTGAACTCAAGCCATTGCTACATCTTCAAGAGGGAAAGAGATGCGTAGCCACTCATAATTTCAAACAATTTGACAATCGAGAAGCAACTTGAAGATCCCATTGTAGCAACCGACGGTGGAAAGTGGAGAAACTGGTATGGAAAGAAGGTGATGGTGTGCAGATGAGAGGAAGATGATGAGAGTTTGAGGACTGTATTTTTTTATCTCCAATGTTGGCTCCCGTCTGTTGCTTCTTGTTAGCTTAAAATAGGTCTTTTTCATCAAAATGGGTTGACAGATCGAGTGCAACAGTGGGTTGTTTTGCCAAAAATGGTGCGGGTCATTGTTGATTTAAAGGTTTCGTTGCGGCGAGAGGATGTGTTCGCCACGGCGAACTTTTCTTGAAAGATTTAGTTAATCATCTTTAACTTTTGCCGCGGCGAACTTTTCCCAAAAGGTTTCTTCAATAGGTATGCAGGTTTCGCCACAGTGAAACATCCATGTCGCCGTGGCAAACTTGCCTATTCGACTCCGTTGACTTGTGCTCTTTTGCTTCACTCCTTAGCTCTACTTCTTGAATCTCCTACAATAACAAATAGTAGTTTGCAATATTAATTGTCCCAAGAAAATCACCTAGCACAATTACTAATTATTTATAACGATTTTACCCTCAAACTACATTAATTCAAGACTAGCACTCAAGGATTAAATTAAGCACAAAATCCAAAAATAAGACCCAAGAAGTATAATAAAAACCCTGAAATTGTTACCAATTGTTATAGAAAACTTGGGTTCAATCACTTAGCTGTGGTGATATGGATTGATCATAAATATTTTTAGATAGAACAAGCACTAAAATATACTTAAGAAGTGGATCATACACTAATGGACTAAACCATAAGCATGCATTAGTTGAACTATACGTAAATTGGCTTAAAACTTGACTAACTATCATCTTTGGATGAAGATCATGAGTGATGTGGGAAATTTAGTAAATTGAAGCAAGGAAGAATAAGAAATAACAAAGAACATTAAAGAATGGAGTGATGTGTCTAGGCTTTATTTTTGATTTGTTTCCTTTACTTAATAATGGACTTAGTGATTTAATATATTAAACATATACTAAAGTAATGCCTTAGTGATTGGAAATGTTAACCACCAACTAAGTTAGCATACTTAGTAGCCTTTGCTACTTTCTTACATTCTTTCTTATCAAGACTCCAAATTTTTATAAATAAGTTATTTGAGCAATCTTTCAACATGGAAAAGTTTATAACATTATACCTTCGTAACTACAACGAAAGTTGATAAACGAGGTTAAAAAAACACATTTTTAACCTTATTATTTGCATCAAAATTAATAATGTTGAAAAAAAATCTTAACATTATGAAAATTATCAAGATAATAGATTCATCAGTGCCAAACCTTCTAGGATTTTTTTTTTCACTTTTGTGCCAAACCTTCAAAAAATTTCAATTAACTTACTAATCTTTCAAAATGTTTAAAAAATGGTTTAAAATGTTGATTATTTGTATTTATTGTCGATGTGTCTAATGGAACTAATTTATATTTAATATTTAGACATCCATGTAGAAAATTTATAAACCTATGGATACCCATGTGGTTGACCGATGAGCGATGACCCATAACCCATAACCCATGGCCCACGAAATTTATTCCAAAATAACCACACTTTTTAACCTTAAATTTCACCTTTCACCTTTCAAACATTAGACCCATTGTTAACATTTGAAAAAAAACTCTCAATTAGAACTTATTGTTGTTTAGAGCCATAACCATCATTTAGAAAAAAGCCATTAAAAATTGCCATGATATCGAAAGCAAACCACTCTTATATTTTGGTTTCAGTCTTCATCATAACATTTTTTAGTTTTACCATTGTTGGCTTCGTTAATGATATTTGTGTTCTAAGCATTAAATTTTTGTCTTGTATGAAGATTATTTCATACTTGATGATAACAACTTTATAATTTATACAGGAGTTACCGGTTGGTAGTACTTTTAGAGGAGTTGTCTTAAGGTAATAGAACTATCTTTTTCTTCTTCTTATGTCATGACCTAAGTTTTACAATAGCGTAATAAATGCCTTATATAAGTCTCATCCATCTATTAATAGAAAACCCACCATTAATTGACTCTTCTCATCCATCTATTAACATAAATCCCACCATTAATCGACTCTTCACTAAAGATTTGTATAAACCTTAAATATGTGTATTCTATTATGACTTCAATGAGCTTACTTCTCAATAAGCTTAGAATAAACATCTAATGATGGTTGAAATGAGCGAGTGATGAGGGTTGTAGGGTGGGATTTAAGGAAATTTGTGGCCTAGGTAAGTTAAGCAAATAGAGGGCACGAGCCAACAATAATTCTACAACTTGAGGAGACATATCCTTGTACAAAGCAAAATTGTAGATTTAATTTAATATAAGAAAGCATTAATTTTCAACTAGTTAAGGAATGATCTTAAATAAGTTATGGAATCTATATATTCATATTTACTATACTCACATTAGTAGCATAATGAGTCAAAAAAACTGGCACAAGTTGGGCGATTACATTGGATTAAGAGATTTTTTGTTATTGTGGGTTAACGAGTATTATGCAGACTTTATGGACAGAAAGAAATCCTGGAAGATGCTTTATCTGTTATCCTAGAGATGGAATGAGTCATATATTAATTAATTATTTTGTGGGTTTTTTGGCATCATAATCTTTAATGGGTATAGAAGTAAAGAGTTTGTATTTTCCTGAATATTAGGGGGTGTTTGGTTTGAGGGATTGGGAATGAATGAATGGAATAATAGTAAAAAATAGTGTTTGTTTTGGGGTTTTCAATTCCAAGGGAATGGATTTATTCCATTAAATTTGGGAATCCACTAAACCCCCCAAAAGGGTGGG
>JANZLD010000008.1:12262221-12278847 GCA_026413575.1 Erythroxylum carthagenense | reverse complement strand
TATTCTTTGAATGTGCTTTACATTGCAGATGATACCCGTAGCTGCAAATGATGTTGCTTTTTCAACACATGCTGTTCTGTTGACAGCAGTTACGTTATTCCAGATTGCAATTTATGAAGTAATGTTTTCCTTTTCTGGAGTGTTGTACATTCCCAGTTTGTGTTCAGTGTTGATTCCTTACTCAATTGCTCCTTCATTATTAACAGCGTGGAAGTCAAAAGTTCTCAAAAGTTTCTGTAGCAATTGTTTGTGCTGTGGGGCTAGTAGCTACAGTTTGCTTTTTCATGGCTTTGCCTTCCCACTCGTGGCTATGGTTTATCTCCATTTTCAAGTAAGTTGCTTATTTTGGCCTTTCTGTGTCCTAAAAATCCTTTTCGGATCAGCTGTATCCTTGTCCAGGTATCAGTACTAAAAAATTTTAGAAGTGGTTTCCTGTGATGATTATCTACTTCAACAACTTCACTTATGCTGTGTTTTGCTTCGTCTTTGAAATGAATTTGTAGGTCTCCTTGAAATTCCCTTATTGATCTATTCTTTGTTCAATTTTCGTGCAGTTCAATTCAAGTTTTTATGACCGCAATCAAGTATATTCCCCAGGTCAGTATTGATTCGTCATTGATGTCATGGGGCCTAAATGTTATTGAAGCTCCTTAATTTATTGCCTACCGAAATCACATTATAAGACCTTAAGCTTGGAGAGGAAAGTCCATACTCGAGGATTTACCTCATAAAAGCTTTGGAGGTTGTATCTTGTTTTACTAGGTATATTGCCATCGGTTCCCTTGCTAAAGTGAAAATTTTCTTTTCAGTCATCTCTGAACCTTGATTTCTGAATAGTGGATAGGACCAATTATCCTTCAAACCATTTTACTATCTGTTTGTGTACGTTATTTTGGAGTGTCCTTTATAGAACTTCTTTTAATTGTTTTCCAAATATTACTTAAAACTTTTCTTTGTGACGATCTGAGAAACAGGCAATAATGAACTTCTTGAGAAAGAGCACAGACGGCTTCAGCATTGGAAACATATTACTGGATTTCTTTGGAGGCATGACAAATTATGCCCAGATGGCTGTACAGTCTATAGATCAAAGTGTGTTTTCTCTCCCAAATAAATGTCATTATAATTACTCCATGCATAATTTTTGACATAATTCTGCCTTGCACAGATTCTTGGGTCAACTTCTATGGCAACATAGGGAAGGCACTGCTTTCGTTGGTATGAATTTCTGCCATATTTTGCCCTGCACTTTTATAGTTTGTTTTATTACTTTTTCCTAAGGACACATACTTCTACTGAACTCTTATGCACTGGCTCCATTCACATTTCACATTTTGCAGATATCAATTTTCTTTGACGTCCTTTTCATGGTTCAGCATTATATCTTATATCCTGCCAAGAGAACGGTTATCCATCCCAAAATCAATAAGGACGGCTCGGAGCCACTTATTAAGTCTTCTGATGAGCCACGACAACAACCAGATAATGTGTAAGCTTTTCCTTGGTTCATGCTACACAAGGAAGAACTAGACTCACTTGTAAAAGTTAATAGATTATCTATCTATATGCGAGTTTCATTCTCTAGTGTTAGCTTTTTATCCAACAGAACATGAATCATATTGTATAGAAGGGGTTATGATTGTATAATTGAAAGAGCTTTGATCCCAAAGCAGTTTCAACTTCACATGGTGATGATAAATGTCGAAGTGCTTGTTCTGGACGTCTGGTAACACTTGTTGAGAAAACTTGTTTTACCAGCCAAATGGTTTCTCAAAAGAAATTAAGAATCTTTGAGGTCTTCCAGTGAAAAATATAGATAACAAAGTTAGGTTATTATGGCCTGCTTTGTCAAATGGTTCGGTACGTAATGCCTCGCAAACATCTACATCTTTTCTTCTCTGTACTTTCAGAAGGTTTTGTATCTTCTATCTCCTTTTCTCTTAGCATAGAACGGGTCCGTAATTCCCATTTCTTCTGCAGAAAAAGGGTAAAGAGGTTATTCAAGTTGAGCAAAAGGTAATTATGATCGTGGAGTCCTGTACCGTCCCGAAAAGAGTGCCTTGGTCACCAAGATCCTATAATTGTAACTATTTCAACCGTCCTTTTTGCCAATAACATTTCCAAAGCAATTTTTTAAAGTACCTTTTCCCAGGTATACGAAATTTACTGTCAAGATAAACAAAAATTCTCAAAATTTAATCTTGATGCCCTGAAAACAAGACGCATGAAGACAATCAGACTAAAACTCTGCCCTCTCTGCTTTACTTGTAAAAGAGTTTGCAGCTATGTCTTCTTTTAATCAAAGATTGTAGCTATTATTTCAGCATACTTTTAAGGCTTTTGACTTGGTAATGGAGAAGTTTTTATACTTCCTCTGATGAAATAAATATTCGATTCATGTCGAAGAAAGTGGCCTTCAAGATTATGATGAATAAATTCTCATACGCAAACCAACCGACCATGTTCACGGTAACTCGCGAGTGCCTTTTTTCAATCCAATTTTTTAATGTCACTCTTGTCAATGAGTTGTCAGATCCCTATTGTCTTGCTCTACAAGTACTATGACTAGCAAAGCACCTTCCTTCCCAAGTTTCTCCATCCGTGTTCACTCTATAAATGGACGGTCACTCAACCCCCAAACCAACAGAGCTCGCATCTTTTTAATTGATCTGTCAAGGCCACAACAAGCCTTTAGCAGAAAATGAAGAGAGAGGGACGCCAACATGGCATGGTCCGGACCTATACAAACCTACCATCTCCATGGAACTCAAGACCCCACTCCACATTCATCAACAGGCTTGATTCACCTCCCACCGCCGGAATGTTCACCAAAGTACAGCTAAAACCCAGCGGCCACTCCAAGTTCACCGGAAAGTGTGGGAGTCCACGGTGCAATTTGTGTCACATGAACCCACGCTGCAAGTCCAAGGACAAGGCCAAAGGAAACCATAAGGGGAGGTCACTTGATGTTGTATCTAATTACAAGTTGCTATCTTGGAGGGTTGTAGATGGACGATCAGGCGTGAATTTTTCTGGCTTCTCTGCCAGTGGTATTTTGGACCATTTGGCTAATGACTATGAGGATGATGATGTTGATGATAGCGTCTTTGAGGATGAGGATGGTGGTGGTGACCATGAAGCGTTGATGGAGTCTTCACCCGGAACTGTGATTCAGGAAATCGATGATAATAATAAGGATGAGAATGATAATGGTGGCAATCCCAATATTTCAAATGATCAAGATAAGGAAGAAGAAGATGATCATATGAGCTTCTGCGATGTGGGATTGATGTCGGCCCAAGCTGAGGGAGATGATGGTTGGTGTTGGTATAATGGTGGCAATCCCAATATTTCAAATGATCAAGATAAGGAAGAAGAAGATGATCATATGAGCTTCTGTGATGTGGGATTGATGTCGGCCCAAGCTGAGGTAGATGATGGTTGGTGTTGGGTGGTAGATTGTGATAATTAATCTTATGATGCGTCTAATATTCATGTTTGCTTGCTTTTTGCATTCACAATCAGAAGAAAGATGTAATCTTTGGAAGCTGAAATTGTGAAAAATGCTTCTTTGCAACTAATTTCATTTGTAATATTACGTTTTTACTTATGTTTTATGTTTTAGAAAGAAAAAGTTGCAAGTACTTATCCAAATATTTGAGTACATGTCGTCTCCTACTTGCTGTTACTAATTTAATGCGAGTCCTTGAAGTGCACGGCACAAATGTAGAGTTGGGATAGGTTATTTCTATTCTAACCAAACCTTTGTCTTTTACAATCTTTTCACCATCAGAGATAACACGCTTTTAATGGGAAATTGAAAAGAAGTTAAAAAAGAGTAGTTACACTAACGAGAATGTTAAAAGAGTAGTTAATGTATGTCTTATGACCCATGGCTCGTGCTACCTTTACTTTGATCAATTTCTCATCTTTTGCTCGAGGATGTGGAGGATGGAAGCAACTGCTTGATGCATATGGTTTATGGGAAAATGAATGGTTGCTTGAGAAATTCAAAGAGAGAAATGCACATGAAGCTCTCAACTACGCGAGTGTTTTACTGCTAACGTGGGAAACTACTTTAAGCACTATTTGGACACGGGCGGATTTACAATGGTGATCAGATTTTCTGGTCCAGGTATTTTGTACCTAGTCTGTGCCAGAAGATCTGAGTCATCCATTTTTTTGGCACAGAATGGATGGCTCAGATCTTCTGGCACAGGCTAGGTACAAAGTACCTGGACCAGAGGATCTGAAGGCTCTACAATGGGAGTAAGTGGGGGCACTTGCCCTCACTGCCTCCAACAAATTCTCTATAAAAAATATTATTTTAAGTTTTGTCCTTATTAAAAAAAATAAAATTTTACTCCTATTAAAATTTTGGTCTTACTAAAAATAAAATTTTGTCTTTAATAAAATTTTGCCCCAATTTAAAAAAATTTCTGGTTGGACACCCCTTCATTTCTCAAGCATCTTGGGAGGCTACCAAGTGATTGGCAATACCAAGGGTTAGAAGCTAATTATGATATGAATCAAAAGTTGCGAGAATGATGGCAGTTGTGAATATGTTGAATGAAGCAAGAGACAAACACACTCCACTGATAGTTGGATTCCTCGAGGAAGAATATGAGACCTGCGTGGACATCCTCAATAACCAGTGCCTGAAAATGAAGCAGTGTTCGTGTTTTGAGTGAGCATAAATGGGCAGCAAAAGAGTAACAGTAAGTTTCAGCTTCTCAAAGAAGACAGTTGTCTGTACTCCTATGAAAATTGAATCTATAGGAGTTCTGTGCAGTCGTGCAGTGAAAGTTCTTGAAGAGGTGGTCGGAAGATGCAAGGAATTCAAGTATTAGACTACTCAAACTTCTAATTATTCCAGTAGAAAATAGCCCATCACCTTTTAAGGGTGTTAGATGAATTAGTTTAGGTATACATCCCCTTCATTAGCTTAAAATTTTCTGTCATTTGAATCAGATTTCAGATCAATCCATATTGATTGACTGCCTCCATTATGTTGTTTGCGGTAACTTTGATAAGAAGGAAGGATAAATGGTCAATTTCAAATGAATTGTCCTTGGAATCTAGCTGAACTTGCATGATATAGTGAAACAGAAGTTGACTTCTTCCAAATGTTTTACATCAAATGAGGAATCATAACTTCTATGATTTCTACAAGGGACACTGTTATCCAGTTACTTTACAGAATTGATGTTTTAACTACACAATTAACACATGCTAAATGGTAGGAGAATATCAAGTTCCCCTAATGCTTCGGCATATATGGCTTCACCTTCCTGGCATCAAACAATTTGAAGTTTGTCATACTTACAAATTGAACTCATCTCCATCACTTGGCGTTTGCTCATTTGCACTGAATATTTGGGCAAGTATTCTCTTTAACATTTCCTTTCAGTTGTGAACTCAAAGAACGTGGCCTGTGTACATCCATGGCCTGCTTGGAGCCGGTAGTCTTTGCTGAGGGTGGTCCCCCAAGTAATTGAGGATTCCTTCTCTGTGTCGAGTTAGGATAAGATTTTTCTTCTTGTACTGGTGACTGAAAACGTGTCAATGGTATCTGTAAGGAACAGAAAAGAGCTTAATGACCGACGACCGACAACTAAGTGTGGTTAAGTATGAGTGCACAAAATACAGAGCAACAACAGAGATACCGTTTCTTCTATACTTGTTACTGCTCTCTCTTTGTAAAATTTAGGTAGGGGCCTCGCCTTGAAACAAAGGCTTTGACGCAGTCTTTTGAGTTCTGTTTCTGCCTTCTCCTGATCAAAGAGATAGCTCTCGTATGAGTGATTAATTTTCACCTTTTAATTGAAATACTAGCTACATTTTAGAGCTACCGTGCTTACAGGTTAGCGCAACAAGAAGAAGGGCTTAACCCAAGCGTTAACATTTTCAAGTAGCTGAATTGATACTTTGGTAAGTGAATTTCGTACGAATACTACCATCATCCAAAGCCACCATCGTTGTACCAGGTTAAATTTGGGACCTTGTTCTAAGGTTAAAATTTCAGCTTTCTTTTTGCCTAGTGAACAGGAATCTAACTCGCTTTGACATACACTTCAGGCAATTAAAATGAATTGTACCAAGCAAGTTCGAAAAATAGGCTTTGCAATGGCGTATTTACCTTGAGAGTAGCTTGCAACTGCACTTTTTGCGCTTGCTCAGCATTAAACTTCTCTTCAAGCTTCTGAAATTATATCGGAAGAAGTGAGAAGCAGTGTAAAATACATTTAACAGTTGAGTTGATTCTCATTCTTTTTTTAAATGAAAAAAACTTGCAAAGTGCTTGCCTCCTTTCTTCTCGCAGCTCTCTCTTCCGTTCTAAAGCTGAAAGGTGTAGATAAATTGGGGGATTGAGATTTGTTTCTGCAGCCACTCATAAACTTCGAACAACTGGCATGAACAAATAACAGTCAGAATCCTCAAAAATCCATCACAACCGTTTGCATCAAGGACACTTGAAAACGCCTTGGTAGCTTGTACACAAAGTTCTACTTAGCTTCAATTAATGATGCCACATATACATAGAACCAGGCAAACTGTTCGTGTCCCGGTCCTATATGATCAAATTGTGAGATATCAAGCTGTAATTCAGTTACATTTTTCTTGATATGCACGTAACACGAAAATGAAGTTCAGATCATTGAATCATTGCCTTTATAGTTGCATTCATTCCCTTGCACTTTGTGCATTCTCACACCCCTAGAATACGGGCTCTCACGATGATATTCCAAACCAATGCAACAAACTCTACACGTCAGAAAGTACATACTCTGTTGGGAAGAAATGCCATTTGGGGCGAACTGTTTTGCTTCCTGATGCTGAGGGGTGAAGAGGTGTCTTTTCCCTGCAATTGCATACAGTAAATAACAAGAAATTTTTGAAGTGAAATCATCGAGTTTGTAACTATAATTCATATACCTTCTGTTTTCTGATAGAGGAGTGCCTATGGATTGCTTACGGTCCTTAAGAATTGAAACCTGCAATTCAAGAACGAAAATCGTCGTAATATACATGAAGATAATAGCAGAGTGACTATCTTTTTATGAATTGTTGCGCGTGCATGCATAGATTTGAAACCGAATTGCAGAAGGAAAAAAAAAAAAAGGAATCCTAGTTGGAGTCCTTACTGGAGTTGCGTAGTTTTTGGATGCTTTACAATTGGAACTAACACTCGAATTATCAATCTTCCGGATAAGTGTTGATGTCATCTTATTAAGCTGTCTAACAGGAGTGAAGTTCATTGACTTCTGAGTTGATTTTATTCTGTCGGACTCTACTGTCGACTTCTTGTTGATTGGAGTGGCAATATTTTCTTTTTTGAGACGAAGTGGAGCTGCCTGTTTAGCGGGTGAAAATGGCAGCTTTCTTTCTTTAGCATAAATCGATGACTTTGACCCAGAAACAGGCAATTTCTTCTTGCTTATTGGTGCCAAATCATCCTGCTAAAACAAGGAGACATGTCAGCTTCTACCAGGATATGGAATCAAAACAGGATCCACTGAAATAATGGTATTACCTTCAGCAGAGGCGTCTCCATTTGTCTGGACGCACTGAGATCCGTCTCTCTAACTTCTGTCTCATTATCAACAACTCCAAGCTCGTTTAAAGTTTGCCCCTTGTCACAATCTTGCACAAGAACGCGGCTTTTGGGCGTTGAATCAACTTCTCCAACCTCGGTTCTTTCACCTTCATTACCATAGCTGGTCTGAGTGGCTGCCATCACTTTGACATCTTGTGCCTCCCCATTTGCCTCAGAGTTTGGGGTCATCATTTCTAAATCCTGAGGTGTAGTTTCACAAACTTCACTTTTAGTTTCTGGTTCAGCCACATCCTTTCCTGTGACATTTGCTTGCTCAAGTAAAGCTGCAGCCTTTCTTTCAGCTAGATTCTTGTAATGAGCTTCAAAGAAAGCTTTCATCTGTGCAACTGAGCCGGGTCGTGAAAATCCCTCGGCCTCTTCAACATATCTGTTGTGAGAGAAAGTTGACCATTTCTCCCAAGATAATGATTCTGACATGAACCTCCCAAAAGAGACAGACTGGCCGAGAGGATGAATTGGCTTACCCTGTGACGTAAGAGCTTCTATAGTAATCTTGGTCTGTAAGAGAACATGCTAACGAATAGAAAAAGAAAAAGCATAGAAAGTAAATGCCTGTAGCGACACTACAGGAGTCAAAAGGAAGAATTCAATCAACCCACTACAAATTTGGAGGAGCTATTACAACCCAATCATTAGTACCCTTGGACGACAAAGATGGTATACAGAATTCAGTTTCATGAACTCTACCTCGGACGCTTCACTGGAAGGAATTCCTGCAGCATAAGAGAATGGTTTCACGAGACAGGTCGACTCCCCCATGAGTTTTGCTATGTTGCAACAGACCTCAATACAATGGTAAAACTAAAAACTCCCTGGTTTTGTTATTAATGTTTGCCGGTTGAACCTTGCAGCTGTGTCTCCTCAAAAGCGCAGATACATTGTAATTTTGAATTTCAAAGAAGTGGAAAAAGCAGAGCAGGCAGATGATGTAGTACGTTCAAACGATATTTTATTGTCTGAAAGAAGAGTGGGGTCCACCAACCATCCAAAAGCTGCAAGCTTTTTAACGAGGTTTGGGGCCCATGCATCCCAACGTCTACTTTGTTAGTTGATTTGAACTGAAGAAGACGACAGGTCCATATTTTGGAAAAACGACTCCGCATTTGCCTCTAAAATAGTATGAAAATGCAGCGAGGAGAAAGAGAACAGAAGGGAATTGGGTTCTGAAGTTCTTATTACTTTCCAACAAGCGAGATGGCTTACTTTAATAGATAATTGGAGCTTGAGAAAAGGAATACATACAGCACCTGGTCACCTGGAAAAGGCTTTATTCTCACTAACCTATAAACGCACACAACAGCTTGAGAAAACAATGTGCACAAACAATAAGTGGCATTTTAAGGGGAAAAAAACTAGTCTGAGCTCTTCATTGTTCCTTTGTGTTACATTGTTAATGATGACGACATGATCAACAATAGAAGCTAAGAATCACAGAATCAATGCACAAAACTTAAATAAAATGTAGGATTTTTTCTAACACAGTTTTCTGGTCTATAACTGTAACTCCCCAAAATTTGCATCTGAGACTTTCTGAAGTTCTCCAGCATGTCCGGTCGTCTATAAATCTCTGTGA
The DNA here is from genome assembly GCA_026413575.1 of Erythroxylum carthagenense. Lineage (NCBI taxonomy): Eukaryota > Viridiplantae > Streptophyta > Magnoliopsida > Malpighiales > Erythroxylaceae > Erythroxylum > Erythroxylum carthagenense. The sequence continues at coordinate 12,269,656 of JANZLD010000008.1, read as the reverse complement.
TCTTTTGCTGCAAGTTTTAAGGTTATAAAGATGCATCGACACTGTTAGGAGGCCTATCACGTCCACCAGTGTTCAGTAAACCTGAATAAGAATACTTTCTCCTATTTTTGTAACTTTTACTCTTAGTTGCCTTGCTTTTGCGCCTTGAAAACACCGTGCACATGAATGCCAAGAAACCCAGACCAGAAAACACCCATAAAGCCACAACCCATACCCTTAATGAACCAAACAGCCGGTCTGAAGCATCAGGAGATGATTCCTGAGAATGTTTGATCCGCACAGGACTGCTTCTTACAGAATCAGTTCCTTCAAGCTTGCCAAATTTCCTTGAACTCCCAATTTCTTTCCTGGCATCCCAATTTGAGGTGGATATGGAGCCGGGATTGGGACAGTTTCTCTTCTTATGATGAAGGTATAGCGCTTCGTTAAGTGCCTTTGCACATTCTATGCTAAGCAGGTCTCTCTGCATGATGTTGTCATCAGTCCGATCCACTGTTGAAGGATCAGGGGGTTCAGGAAACTTAGCCCAGCATTTGTTGACAACATCAGTATCTCTCCAGTTTGCTTTATCAAAGCTCCAGTTCCCAACTCCAAATTCTAATCCATAGTGAAAAACTCTATACTTTACCCCAGGCTCAGGGACATATCCCGGGTATATTAATATCTCCCTGTTGATGATGTGCCGTAGATTCATCTGTGCATATAAAGAATTAATAAACAAGTAAATGAAAGGTAGTAAAACTCATAACTGTTGCATAATTTAAGCAATTAACGGAATATCAAGTGATGGCATGGACAAGTAAGAATCCACATGCCAGGAGATTAGAGAAATACAAAACCAAAGTTACTGGTGCAAGTCCCATATAGGGTCTTGTAAAATAAATTATTACTGTTTAAAAGAGAGGGGTCCTAAAGGATATGGAATACCTCTGCAGCACCAAATGAGTAACCATACATCTCACTAATCCAGCCGGATGAGTATATATCGCCCGTAAAATTAGTAGCATAATGAGCTTTGTCAGCCCGGACCTCCTCAGTTTTATGCAACCATAGTAGAGCAAATTGTTGAAGATCATCTATGTGCATGATTATTACACCCCCAACTTTATCACAAGCATCAGGGTTGCGTGTGTGGATTTTCGCAAGCTCGTTGTCACAACCAATAAGGTACCTAACAAGCATAAAGTTATGAACCTTTGTTAGCTGCACATTATTCCCTTATGCTCGTGCACCACAGATATGAAAAAGAGAGATAACCCAGACCAAACGTAATTGTAATTTACTAAACAATGCTAGAGCTTAAAACTCTTGGTCTTACTCATAGGGAGTTGAGACAGGCTGGCCACGTGCAGATTTGAATTCCCATGGAGTGATTGGAGCTCTCAAGATCATATCAGCATCGAGAATAACTATGAACTCAGCATCAACATCTGCATGGTTAAGCCAATGAACAACTGCAGCAGGTTTATTAATTGCTGGATACCTGAAAAATAGACAAGTGAAGGAAATTTTAAAAAAAGGATTCCTGTTGCTCTTTAGATCTTTCAGTTATAGATTATCGTGTAGAAAATGCAAAGTCCAAGCCACATAACCACTTTGGCAATGGTCTCATCCCCTATAAAATAATATCATTAGCTTCCAATTAGAAACATAATAGACATAAAAACTAACAATCCAAAGGTACCAAGTTGAGTCGAAAAGACAACAATGGTTCTATTTTTCCCTACCAAGAGTCACTTTAGCACAACTAGCCATTTCTACTAGGGAGATTATACAAGCTTCCAAGTGAAACACATAAATTACAAACAAATAGCATAATATACGATAATAAATGGAATCAGAGGGCCTTTCTGAGTGCTTTTCAGCTGCAAAAATATCTAGGATCCTTCTAACCACAAAATTTAAACATGTCAGTTGATATTAGTCCAAATTCAAGTACTGAAAAGAGTATATTGTGTCCAAGATGAAGCAAATGACAAAGTTAACCTCTCAGTTAAACCAAAATGATCAGAACTTCCACAAGCCAGAGACAATTCAGTGCTAAACCTGTATAAAGATGAAGATATTACCAATCTCCTGTTAACGGGTGCCAGCTCATGGAAGGAACATAATGGGTGGGAGCCAGATCATGTCCTCTGTATTGCTTTAAGTCCTCATCTGTACAGCTGAGAAGGCGTGTGAGATTGCCAGGCTGGCCACTCTGGTGGAAACTGTGTACAAGGCCTACAGTCTGCCAATCAAAGTAAGGTGTACATTCTGTGGAGAATATCGTGTGGATCTTTGGATGAGGGTTTTGAGGTTTATCAACAATCTCCTGCTCTTTTATGGCCTCCTTAGCTTCCATACCCTCATGAGTAAGATATCTTGGACGAGTCAATTCAGCAAAAGTTCTGCTCTTCAAAAAGCTCAAGTATTTTGACCATTTTGGCTTCAGGCATCCATCTGTAGCATGTTGTAAAAGAAGGCCCTCATTCAAAGTGTTTATACACTCTATACTTAACAATAGGCCCCTCCTTTTATTTGGATCAAATGCCATGGCTTGCACCTGCATGAATGAAAGATAGCACCTTTGTCCCTTAGGATTTAGAATTAGCTCATGAAATCTTCTCATTTGATCCCGTTCTTATGTAACAAGCAAAGAATAAAATGCTCCATTTCATCAAGGTTTGAAATAGCCAAATTCTTATGCTTTCTGCAATTGAAAGCATGGATAACAATAACTCCTAAAGCAAACTTCCAAATAGTTCGTCTCTTTGTTTTCATACCTCTCTAGGATAGGGAGGCTCATGAAATAGCTGACCACACTCATACACGATATTATCTTCATGATGGTCTAATTTACTGAAGGACCAATTTCCAACACTAAATGGCAAGCCATAGTGAAGTAGAATAGGCTCCACACCCTCTGGTGGAATATAACCAGGGTAAATCATCAAATCATCATAAATTTTGTGCTGAAGTCCAACCTGAAAATACAAAATTAAGCAGAAGAATTCATCAAGCAATAATATTGAACTCAGTAAGTGGACAATAGAAGGTAAATCGGTTTTGCGAAACAAAATAGTGCCAATACTTACTTCAGCCGCACCAAATGAGTAGCCATACATCTCACTTATCCATCCTTGGCCGTAGATGTCACCAGTTATGTTGGTTGACCAATGAGCTCTATCTTCCCGCACTTCTTCAGTCTTTGAAAGCCACATGGGCGCTAATGCTCGAAGATCATCTATGTGCATGGCTAGAAGGCCCCCAACTTTATCACATAGCTCAGGATGCTTTGTATGCAATTGTGCCAGGATGTTATCACATCCAATCAAATACCTAATTATGCATTGTATATATTTTTGCAGTCATAATGAGGAACAACTTAAATGGCGAACAAATGAAGTATATAAGCAAGACATATCATTAAATGACACAAGAAACAAGTCCAGATGATTGCAAAAGCATGATTGACTTCACCATCCAAAGGTCAAAAAAAGATCTTGTACTTTTAAAAATGTTGATGTTCCGCTAGACTTATTCATTACTACATCTGGAGGATTGTGCATAATTATCAAAGTTAATGCAATAGTGTTGAAACACCCATTGATGGGTTGGGCTGGTTGAACCCAATAGCAGTTGCATTATAACAAGCAGAACTCGTGCAATGATCATGCAAAAGATGCATCAAGGGAGAATTTCCTTCTTTTTTTGTCAGCCAATGCTGAATAATAAGTAAAACTCTTAAGTACCCATAATATGCTGCAACAGGTTTTCCTTTCTCAGCTCCAAGTTCCCAAGGTATAATTGGACCTCGAATGATCATATCTGCATCTAATATAACCACCCAATCAACATTATCAGCATCTTTACTATGTTTAAGCCAGTGGACAATTCCAGCAGGTTTGTTAATTGCCGGGTACCTGCAGGAGTAACAGTAAGATAGCATTTTACGTTAACTTTTCTATGCTTCAGTGTACAACAGCAGTTCACAGAAAAAGAAGAGATGAATTGCTTGAGCATTTATTCGAGGACATAACAACAGCATAAATGATGCACAATGCGACTGCCAAGTGCAAAGGAATCAACAAAGCAGAATGAAGGGTGAGGACTGAGGACCGAGGACCGAGGACCGAGGACCGAGGACGTCAATAGGAGAATCTACTCTGACACTGAAGCTAAGGAAAAAATGCAATCAGGCGAAAAAGAAATAGAATTGACTGAATCCGCACCTCTCACAAGTTTTATTTTGTAGATGAACTTGATATGCATTAAGAATGAAGATAGACCAAAGTAAATCACAAAAAAATGGGCAACTTCAAACAAGGAATAAGCAGTAACTAAAGAACATAATCCTCATCCCACGTTTTGTTAAAATAGTCGAATTTGTTGCTTTAACTACTAAAAAGGAATAAAAGCTTGTACCATTTCAAGACAGGTGTCTCTCCTGCTTTTCTTGGCATCATAGATCGATGAATTTGTACAATCTACGCACACATGCTTCATGAAAAAGTTCTATTGAAAAATGTCTCATTTGAGAAGAAATCAAGGAAATATACTGTTCTGATGAACAAACAACGAAGAGAAACTCACCAGTCGCCAGTTCTGGGGTGTCTGCTCATAGATGGCACCTCAAGAGTGGGAGCCAAATGCATTCCTCTATAATTCTTCTTTTCCTCATTCGTACAACTCAGTAATCGGGTTATAGGTCCTGGTTGTCTGGCTTTTTTGAAGCTATGCAGCAAACCCACGGTCTGCCAATCGAAGTAATTGTGACACTCAACCGAGAACAGAGTGTGGATCCTGCGACCCGTATCTTCGCTCGAGCCGTCACCAACACATAACAACAACAAGCACGCAGCATAAACCAACATCAAAATCATGAATTTGGCCATTGGAGCTGGAATTGAAGGCCTGGATCGAGAAGGGTATGCCTCAAAGATCTAAAATTCATCGACTGTAGAGAGATGCGAGAAGTCAAAGTCTCAAAGATTGGTGTTTTAGCATTTTAACGAATACTATAATAGAGTTAATAGCAGGTACCAGGACTTGGTATTAATTTACTAGCGTATAGATTTTCGACAAAATGGAAAATCAAAAGAAAGCGGTAAATGAGTTATTGAAGTAGCAGACAAACTACAATTTAATGGATCCGGACTCGGAGTCTTATCATCAACGAAACGCAAAACCTCAGTTTGAAGGTTCGTTTTGTTTGCTATGTTATAGTGTTTAAACAAAATACAATCTATAAAGAAGGACTCTGAAAAGGTTCTTCGTAACTAATATTGTAATAAAGGCGAGCTTATTGCTTGTAAGACAATTTAAATTTTATCGAAAAAAGAAACAACATTTTGTTCATGTCAAGCAGTTTAGATCATGTTAAACGCCTGTCTTGGATGTGATTTCCAAGATAAAGTAAGTTTGTTTACCAAAGTAGACAAAATTAAGTTTGACAATCATTCATCAGTCAACACTGCACTGGTAGTGATCATGAACGTCTCCATTAAGATTTAATCGTTGATTATGAAGATTTCCCACGTCACCAGCAAACAAGACAGCCCGAGGACTGCATCCCACGTGGCAAGTTCGCGAGTTCCTTTGGTTCCATTTTCAATCAATTGCTTGCGAGTGTGAGATGTGAGTTATCTTTTTTCCTCCTTCTTGTTAAGCTTTCTACGGTTGAGAAGAGCTTCCTTCTCCTCTTCCACTTGCCTGAGGTACCACTGGGGTCGTCTATATTACGTGAAACAGTTAATAAATTTTTGAGTGAAAAATAAAACATAAATAAGAATATTAAGATTTTTATACTAGTTTAGCAATGTCTACGTTCAATTTGGAGACGATTGAGTATTTCAATATAATCAATGAGAATATACAATAATGTTTATCACTCAATTTTTCAAAAGACCCAAATTAACCTAAACTCACACACTCTTATTAGGATGAGAAAACAAAAAACATATAAATATTTTTTCTCTCTCCCTCTAGAAATTTCTACTCTCTCCTTTCTTGGGAAATATTTTGCTCTCTCACATCTGAAATTTTCTGCTCTCTTCTCACACACCCTCTTCTGCTATTGCCACTTCTCTTTTATAAAGAAGTTAATGGGTGAAGGTCAACTGCACCGAAATCAACCAAAAAATAAGTCACCATTTTTTACTCAACAATCACTAAAAGCAAGCTACCATTTCTAACTTTGAGAAGCTACCATTTCTAACTTTGAGACAATATTCAACAATCTCCACCTTGGCTCAAATCCTCGAAATAGAACTCCCAATGGTCGTCTCCCAATCTTCTACAGGGCAATCAATAAATTTTACAAATGCCAATCAAGTATAAGCAACGCTTAAACTTAAATAACGAAACTGGTTTTGTCAACATATCAGCAGGATTGTTAACAATCTCAATCTTCTGAAGAAGAATATCTCCCTCATCAATAATCTCACGAACAAAATGAAACCTCACATCAATATGTTTTGTATGTGCGTGATGAACTTGATTCTTTGCTAAATAAATAGCGCTCTGGCTGTCGCTATGAACATCCACATGGTCTTGATGGACCCTTAAGTCATCAAGCAACTTTTGAAGCCAGATGGCTTCTTTAATAGCTTTTGTTACTGCCATGCATTTTGTCTCAATAGTTGATAAAGCAACTGTAGATAGCAAAGTTGATATCCATCTCATTGAGCCTCCAGTAAGAGTGAACACAAAACCTGTAGTTGACCTACGCTTGTCCAAATTGTTAGTAGTGTACCCTAGACCAAAGGACATATGTGACTTTTGTATTAACATTATGACTTATTAATAATATATTATGCGGTATTCTTTATATATGCATGTATATCGTTTATGTAATGTGATTTACGATCCATAAATAGTATTAGACTTATGTCATCAAGTATGTGACTTAATAGTAAAACCATAAGCATTATAATACTATTCTAAACTGTCCCTGGTTGATTGTTATTGGTAGAACAATAATGAATTAAGGCTAGTATGTGTTCTAATTGATGATCACATTTTTCTGATCATGGATATGAGTTATCAAATCAAAAACATAGATATATGTTAGAGAACATATATTAGACCGACCCACAGAGAGAACACTATATGGTTTCATGTCACTAGTGATTCTTAATATGGTTGATTTTAGTCCTCTAACCTGAAGTCATCATGGTTTCCTATATGAGGAATTCAGTGATTTGACATTAGACTAAGTTATCTTTAACCGAATAGCAAGTAGTCTTATGTTGGACATTAAATGAATCATGCGGAGGGAAATGAATGATGTAGATAGGAATTGTACCTCTCTTAAATGAGAAAGATATCATTTGGGCCTCTTGACAAGTATGACTGAAGAAATGCATGATCGTGCTCAAATGAATTGATGAGGAGTCATCAATGTCATTTGTTATAATCAGTCAACTTGGGGATCAAGAAATTATGATTAATC
>JANZLD010000008.1:12196295-12206944 GCA_026413575.1 Erythroxylum carthagenense | reverse complement strand
TGGTCGAACCGGTGTGACGTAATAATTATGCAATAATTATATTTAATTATATATAATATTAAAAATATTTAAAAAAAATTCAAAAAATAAAAAAAAATAAAAAAATAAAAAAATTATCGAACCGGTCCAACCGGACCGGTCAATTGGACCGGTTTTGACCGGTCCAACCGGACCGGTCCGACCGGTCAAAACCGGTCAATTTGACCGGTTCACACCGGTCCAATTGGAGACCGGTTTTGGAGCATGGATCGGACCGGACCACCGACCGGTCACCGGTCGGACCGGTCGGACCGGCCGGTCCGGTCCGGGTTTCAAAACCCTGATGTAACCCAAGTCTGTTTCCTTTAAGGGTGGTATTTCCTTATAGTTACGATCATTGTTTGCAAAGAAAAAGGTCTATCTTGAGTGTGTGCCATGTATGTTTCTTAATAAGTGGTCTTTGGGGATTTTGTTGCTGATTTTACATTGATAATTAATTCATCTTATTGCTGTGTTTTTTGTTGATTGTGTGACATAAGTGGGCTAAATGATTGTTGATGTCCAGTTGCATTCTTTTTTATTGTTGAACGACAATTGAGGGTGGTCTTGGGTAATTTTGTGGCTATCATTTTTTGTGTTGGTATGCAAAAATTTCAAAAGTTTTTGTGATTTTGTAGCTGTTATCTTTATTGTTGGTTTGGTGTGAAAAACTTCAGCGGTTGTCATGGTTGTGTAGCCCTTTGTATATGATTTTTTGGTGAAGAAGCATTATTGATTTGAGAGGTTTTGTGGTTGTTATGCATGGAATTTTTAATGACGATATTGAAGCCTCACAACAAATCTTTTGATTGACAACTTCTCGTTCTTTCATTGATGAAGCAGCATATTTAGAGGAGTTGTTTTTTATCTCAAGTGCTTTTGTTTATGTTGAATGTTATTTAATAACTTGAATTATTTATTTTGTTTTATTATTATTAAGCATTGTTTGAGAAAATTCCTCTATTGAGGATAGTACGAGGTGGTCTTACTATTGAGTATGAAATTCTTTCACAGGTTATGAGGACGAGAGATAGTATCAAGGGTTGTGTGGTGTCGGCTTAGTAAAGACTTGAATAAAACTATTGTCGTTAGTGAAAAAATTAAACTGGGTGAGAACTCCGCAAACGTAAGAAAGATTTTTCGAATTGCGTTGTCAAATTTTGGTGATGATTTATATTTGTGCATTTAATTTATTTAATTTTTGATTGTGTTAGAAACGACTGCGATAAATCTGAAAATTTTGCGAAAATATTACACCCCTACAGTTTTTAGAACCATATATAATTTGAATCTTAGAGTAAGAAAATTTTAGTTGCAAATAATGTAATAGGATTGAAACATACTTATTTCACTCATCAATTGAATAAAAATCATCTACGAATTTTTGCTTTAATCTATAGGATTAAAGACTCGCAGAATTTCAAAATTTGCAAAATTCTTTTTTACATATTTTTCACTTTTTTTTCAAATTTTCATTATCTAGCTCCTATCTTTCTAGTAAGTCATATTTTATATATAATTTTCTAACAATTTGTAACATTTACAATTATAACATTTCATACTATTTACAATATTTAGAACATGTCATATTACTAACTTATTATATGTGTTTATCCATTATCTCAAACTCATACATAATGAAGTTAATTGATTAGAAAGAAAATGATTATGCATTACTTATACTTTTCTAATATCTTATGCGATCAGGATACTACATGAGCATTTACATCTGTTAGGAATATATGACTTCTCGAATAATGAATAGATTCTCAAGTAGACTTAATATGGTATACCCTAAATTATTTATTGTATCAATCATCATCTCATTCTCTTTATATATATATATGACTTCTCGAATAATGAATTGATTCTCAAGTAGATTTAATATGGTATACCCTAAATCATTTATTGTATCAATCATCGTCTCATTCTTTATATATATATATATATATATATTGTATTTATATTCGTACTGACTTATAGATAAAAAATGGGTTTTTATATATATATATATATCTTAATGTAAATTTGGAATTAAAATGATATACTTTTTCTCTCTCCTTAATTAAATTAAGTCACTTTTCTAGAATGTCTCATTATATCGAATCATTTATGAATTATTTGAAATTAGAATCCGAACAAAAAGAGTACTTTAAAATTGAGGTTCTCATTGCTTCGAACGATCTTCACACAATATGAGTAGGGAATATGAGTTATATTACCCTTATTGGTCAAAAATGCACTCATGGTATGATTCACTTGTTATAGTATTAACTTTCTTTCATTAAAGCATATGTCTTTCCTCAAATATTGTACAAATGATAGTTCAGGCATATTAAGATAGACTGGGTGAACATTATCATTTTTGTAGGTCATATCATTACCAATAACCTCTTACACCTTTTAATATACTTTCTATTGACACTAGTTTTTTAAGCCTTAAGCTCTTTTTTACCACCTAGATAAATGACTTAAAAATTATCCTATCTTCATTTTTGCAAAATAATTGAGGTGATCACCCATATGGGAAGGTATCTCGTATTTTTCTGACATGCTTTTTGTATCTAAAACAATATGTTGAACACTCATTATAATATAAAAGGTTAATTCAAAATCAACCATTCTCATATTTCTATAACAAAATTTTCATTTAAAATTCATTATGGAAAATGTTGTTTAATTCTTAATTACGATATATTGCATTAAATATTCAATGACAAACGAACCATCATCATCAATCCAAGTATTATGAATAGTCATTAGATGTATTCATTTCTCTTTGCACTACTATGCTCTTGACATAGCTATACTTGATATCTTGTATCTGATTTGATATTGATATTTGATCTCTTTAGTGTTATCTTTTACTGTACTTGTTCATACACAACATAATTTGTGTGCGACAACTAATTTATTTGAAATAAAGAAACCATCTTTAACTTTTATTGTTCTTTTGGTATCCATGGATTTTATATATTGCTTAGGTGTTCACCTCTAGTAATTGGAGTCACAAAAATACTTTACTATCTTGCATATAAACCTGTTCAAATATTCCATCAATATATATGTACCTTATAACAGTAAGAAAGTCTGTACTTGGATGACACTTAGCGATTTTAATCGCAAAGGTGTATACAGCCTTAGACATATTCTTAATTTTGATCATGCTTGATAGGTAATTTATTTGTTCACTTGATAAACTCAAACAACAGTTTAACTAAAAGAAAGGAAACTTCTAAAGTTTTTCTTTTGCTCCACCTGTTATCACTAGCTATCAAAATGTATCATCCATATGAAATGATAAATCCCATTTATTATTAGAACTTTTAACATATTTAAGTGATCTTTTCCAATCATACTAAAATCACACTACATGATTATAGTACTAATGTAATATACCACTTACTGCTTTAGACCTTACATTGACCTTAACAATCTAAACATGTATTGCTTTTAGTCCTTTTAAATGAAACCTAGTGATTGTATTATATAAATTCCTTCATCTAGTTCTTTGTTTAAAATTTTCTTTACATCCATTTGATGTATATCAAGACCCATTCCCACTATTAAAGATAGAATTGGTTAAAATGATGTAAACTTCATAGCAAATGAGAATTTCTTCTCATAATTGCTCTTTTTGATTGTGTGTACTCTTTTGCCACTAGATGATTGTGTGTACTCTTTTGCCACTAGACACATTTTACATCTTTCAAAATTTCCATTATTATTTTACTTAACATTTGAAAAATAAATTTGTTCTTAATGGTTACATGTCTTTTCAAATAAGTCTTATATTTGGATTGAACTTATTAAAGTTTAATCTTCTTCTGTTGTTATAACTATTTCATCCTTTGCAAGCTAGATGGAGCCTTTTTATATTCCTCAACTTATTATTATTTTTTGGAACTACCATAAAGGTTATTCCATTCAAATTCAAAACTGTATAAGGAATAAACTGTTCATAATATAGGTATAACAAAAATTTAAGGAATGAATCTCTCTATATTCATATTGCTCCCACTTCAATTAAAAAGTGGTAAAGAGCTCCCACTAAGTTACAATTGTCATTTCTCATTAACCAATTTATCATCTCCTAAATTGCTTATACTTGGATCAATACCATTCAATTAGTCTTATCTTATAAAACCATTGTAGTTTGGTCTCTCATATAGAGACAAGTTTTAAACTATCTATTTTTTATTTGAAAAATCATTATCTAAGAATGTGATATCATGTGACATAAATTCAATTACTTGTTTATTGCCTTGTTCACCTTTGAATATGTACTCTTCAGAATATTCAAAAATATCATTTAAAGATACTCTTCGTCTTCCCTCTGGATCCTAAGTTCCCTATTTATAAGAGGGATTGTGAATAAAGGTAACAGATACATTATCAATGGCACATTATTCTAATAATTGATAAACAAATTTATCCGTACTATTATAGACCTAACTATGAGAAAAGTGTTATTTCTCATCTCTACATCACCATCTTGTTGATGGATTCATATGATAGTCATTTAGCTATCTATTCAATTTTCATCATATAACCTCTTTAATTGATCAAAGAACTTTTCTTATACTTGTTCAGTTATTGAAGTTGTTATCAGCTTTACCTTATTGATTCGTGATTAAAGTCATATACTTTTTAAAACAATAAAATGTTTTAAATTTTAAGAAATCAAATAATATAATTATAATGAGTATAATTATTGATAAATGTGATGAAATAAGTACTTTCGTGCCATACTTTCATATTTGTCTACCCATAGATATCTTAGTGAATTACGTGCAATAGCTTAACAACTCTTTTTTCCTATGCTTAATGGTTTTTGCGTTATTTTGTTAGCTAAATAATGTTCACAAGTAAACTATTCTATTTTACGTAGGTATTCTAAATAAAATATTATTGACCAATCATTTTATTAGATTTTATCGAGTAAGATCAAGTCTAGCATGTAACAAATTGCCATAGATAGTATAAGAACTAGATGATGTCATTGAACAAAAAACTAAAATTATTTGTTTAATAAACAATATCTAACACCGCTAAACCATTGAAAATAAAAATATGATTTATAATTTCAAGAAAATTGTCCTTTCCACTATTGTGGAAATTAATATCGAATTGAAGGCTAACTAAAATATGACATAACTAAGAATTTTTCTCTATGGGAGGTTTTTTTTCCTTTCCCGTTTTAGTTGGTCTTAGTTCTTATTGTAATCCTAAGAATTATGGAAGGCTTTCTTTCTACTTTTCACTTAGACTCATTATAATGCTTCATCTTCTTAGTTTTTAATGCCTTAAGAGCATAATTTAGCCATATAAAGCCTGTAAGTCTCAAGATGTTTATTGATAGGTGCCTTAAGGCATCTTATATCATCTTAATATTTATATTATGGATTGAACACATTTTCATATGCTCATAACATAGTGGCAAGAATGTGTAACAATTTATACTAGCTGAATATAAGATAAGATATGACTAACATCTCTAAGTTCACTATGTTCAACATTAGCTTCACATACCTTAACATTGAATTCTACTATCTCAAATTCTTATTTATGATTTATTTACTTATTATGGTATACGTGTGTGTGTGTGTGAGTGCGTGCGTTATCACCATTGACTATATGTCTTTAGCATGATCATACCTCTTGATCTCCAGCATAACATCATTATATATGTTGTATAAGCTAAAGAGTTCTTTTACATGAGCCACATAACTTACAGTTTTTCTACAATGAGTCATTGTGTCCTTCTTAAGGGCTGTCATGATTTCATTTAATAAGACAAGAGTCTTTTATTTTTCTAATATTGGATTTCCAATTTTCCAAATTTCTAAATTATTGCCATTAAAGTTAGTAAATTCTACAATAAAATTTTAGATAGAATATTCATTTTTCTCAAACAGATGTGTCTATAATAATGCATTTAATATGTGGCTATTATCAATAGTAAAATTGATGCAATTTTCTAAACAAAAACTTTATTTTTTTCATAATTATCTATAGAATCAAAAGGTCACTAAGTTTTCTATCATTATGCATACAATAGTTTATCAATAATTAATATTTACAAATATCTTAAGTATGATATGTTTAATGCACACACACACACACACACACATACGCATACACATACACATATATAAGTCAAAGGTGAAACAACAATTCATTTCAATAAACATATGATATTCAAAATTTAACAATTGTTACAAATAACAAATTCAAAATATAACACTTTTTGAATTTTAATGAATCCTAAAAATATAAAATTTGACTAAAATAAAATATAAAATCATCAAACATCAAATAAAAAGTGATTAACACTTTTTGACTAAAATTTAAAAATTTTAATGAATCCTAAAAATATAAAATTTGATGAACTCTAAAGAGAATTGAGTCAATTAATTCTTTACATATCTCATCAAAATTTATATCTATTATTAGTTTTATAATGTATAAAACTAAGACCTTTAGAGATTTCTCTTCTCTTACCCTCTTTCAAGAAAGTTTGCACTATTCAATTACTTGTGTAAATACGATTAGATGGAGTATTTCTTACTCTAATTAAAAATATTTGTATTAAGGCATGAACATTTTGCAAAGCGTTTCAATTTTGCTAATAAGAGTAGAGAACCAACAAAATGTTCTTCACCAATATAACATGTAACATATGGTTTATCCTGATGATCATATCATTAAAGTCAAACACTTAAAAGAGTATAAAAATGATTCCTTTTGAATCAATAAGTCTATATTTATTCAAAGTAATTAAATAAAATACAAAAAATAGTTTAGAAATTAATAAAGGAAAGCAAATCAAATAAAAAATTTATAAAAACATATATAAATATGCCAACATCAAATTTGTACGAGTTGTAAGATGTAAACAAATAAGTGGTTTTTGCTTTAATTATTAGCATCGGTTAAAGGTTAACTCTCTAGACAAGCAAAAACCTTTTTATTTTATAATGGACGCCAATCAAGATTATGTCTCACTGGACTTATGGGTTTAACCTACAACAAGGTAAATAAGGTTTAATTTACTCCCCTAACTAAGTAAACACATCTTCTTCTTATTTTGAGGAAGAAACTCTAGCCATCTTCTACTATCGACATTTTCGCCACCTACAGCCGTTGTCTTTTCTTTTTATGTTCACCATGCTAAAATGCCATTCACTGCATCAATGGACATGAAAACATAAGACGATGGCAACACGATAATAATAAAGGGGATTTACTGTCGATGCCGGACAGGCGACAATAATGATGATGCGGTGAAGGATTCATTGCCAGTGCCAGCCTTCCCACACGTTTGATGTCATATCTAATCGCGACAACCTAGACGAATTAACACAATTGACCGCCACCATCATCAATCTAGCGCTCAAATTCCCTATTATTTCATATTTGGCCAAACACATAACATTTGTAGGTAACCCAGCCAAAACTAATGTTTGACTATTTCAGTTTTTAATTTATTCAAAGTTTTTCATAGCTCAAAAATAAACGTTATATTTGTGTAATGTAGTGGCATATGTGACATTCCAAAAAAAAAACAAAACAAAACAAAGATTACTGTGGTGTGTTTTAATGGCTTTACTATAATATTTCTATAGGTGAAATTTTCAAGTATTTAATAAACAAAATGAGTTTTTCAAATATCTGGTAAACTTTTTTGTCCTGATTTTCACAATAACATGACACAGTCTATATGTTTAATGTTTACTTGTAAGAATTGTTTAACAGCAAAGCGACAACCAGTAATTTCTGTCGTGACCCCTCTTAAGGGCAGGTTACATATAATGGATAATAGATTTCAAACCAGTGACATAGAGTTCTTTTCGTAATTATTTTTGCATGGAAAGCTAAGAAGTCGTTTAGTTCAACATCTATTTTTCTGTTGTTATTTTTAGTTTTTATTTTCTTTTTTAGATTTTTTTCTTTAAAAAACAAAAAATGTTTGATTAAGATTTATAATATAAAAACTGAAAACAAAAACTTATTTGGTTGAAATTTTTAATAAAAAACTGACAACAAAAACATATTTGGTTTTATTATCATGTTTCTATTTTTTGTAATTATATTATTACGTGTAATAATTATAATATAATACATTATATTTTTAATCAATTGAAAATCATTATAGATAAAATTAAATATATACAAATCAAATATTATTTAAAAATTACACATTAATTGTATATAATAAAATTACATAAGTTAAAAATTATATTAAGTTATTCTAATCAATAAAATATGTCCATCATAATTACCAAAAAAATCAAATTTGTTCATCATACTATAATTCTTCAAAATATAATAGTATTATCATTTACAAAAAGAAACATAAATCAATTAGAAATAATATAATCACTCTACATTTGTTTAGCAATTTCATCTCGCTTTCAAGACATATCTCAAAATTATGTTGGAGTGATATTATACTCTACTTGAGAACTTACATCATCGTTATCACTTCGACTGATTTGTTCTTCAATTTCAGCACAACTTTCAAATAATTCATCGCTTTGTCCACACATTCTAATAGTTTTGTATAACATAACAAGTACTAACGATATATTTTTATTTCTTCATATCATAACTCAGCATGTTTTTAAGTATAGGGAATCTTGCTTTTAGAATGCCAAAATATCTTTCAATAACATTTCTTAATGAAGAATGCCTGTAGTTAAATAATTCCTGTGGACCTTGAGGTCTTCCTCTACCTCTACAATCTCGCAAATGATATCTTTCACCTCGATATGGTGAAAGAAATTCAGGCATATTAGTATAGCTCAAGTCAACCAAATACTACTTACCTAACATAGAAAAAACATAATATTAACAAAAAGATATTAAGAATGAATCATAATTACTATGTTTATTTAAAATAATATAATACCTTATGGAGGCATAGAAAATTGATTCGTTGGATTTGTTACTGTTTCCAAAAAAACTCAAGAGTCATTTGCAGTACCTTCCCATCCAGTCATTACATATGTAAAACTCATGTCAAATGAACAACAACATATAATATTTTCAGTTGGATTAATTCTTTTACTCCTGTATAGTATTTGTTCATTGGTTAGAACATATGCATCAATATGTGTACCATTTATTGCTCCTATACAATCCTAAAAATTAAAAATATATTAAAATAAAATTTAATCATAAGGACATAATTAAAATAGTAATTAAATATATGAATGTACCTAAAAATATGGATTGTAGAATCTAAAATTTACATAACTCTTTCTACATTTTTTTTACTAATTTCATATATATATATATATATATATCTAAAAGTTGTGACGTTTATAATTATAACGTTTTATATTATTAGCTTACCATGTGTGCTTATTCATTTCGTAGGGCCAACTACCCTAAAGGCTTACAACAAACCTTTAATTTTCATTTACAAAGTTTGGCTTCGATTGCGTACAAGCAATACACATAATAAATGGTTTTCAATGTTATAGGTATTAGTTTGTGTCGTACAGTCAACTAATTGATTATAATTTAGCGGCATAATTATTTAAATGCATTAGTTATTTTATACATGGTCAGATGTATATGATAAAGTTTATTGGATAAATATATTGTTATTACAAATAAAATTATAATGAGATTCATATTACATTTATGTATTATTGATAAATTGTTTCTAAGCAAGGAAGTAATCAATCTCATAAACTTATAGAAATATTTAAACAAACATGTGAATACTTGTTAAATACATTCACTTGATTTCATATGAAAATTCTATTTGAAACATTACTTATATATTTATAAAAATTCTCATTATAATGATTGTATAAGTAATCATTTAGCTTGAGTTCACCAAATTATCTGAGATTTCTATTTTTTGATAGCAAGAATAGCTCAATCGATGGTTATTGGATATAACATAAATAATATTGAGGTAGTTAAGTGATCAATATATAGTTCATCATTTTAAAGTAATCAAGGAGAATGTTCTGTTGTTTTCGATTAATATTTATTCAAAAAATCCTTAGCTAAGGTGAAAAGAGACTTTGAAAATAGTTTTTAAATGTTATTAATTGAATGAATTACTAATGGTAGAGAATTAATATGATTGAACTCAAATAGAATAAATTTCATTCTTCATATCTAATCAAAACATTATATGATAAAATAATTGAATTATACAGAAAAAATCATGTACAAAAGTGTTAGTCAAAATTACATTAACATTCCTAAATATTTGAGCACTTATAATGTGTTGTTAAATTTCAATATTGATCCATGAATATAATTTGTTTCATGAGATAGTTAAAGCTAAAGGGGTTATTTGTTCTACTTTTGTTTTTATATTGTAGTTTTTAGTTTCAATTTTTCTTTTAAATAAAAATAAAAACTTATTCAATTATTAAGGTCAATGTATTTATTTTTTATTACTAATGATAATTACAAATTAGATAAAACTTAAAGATAAATTATTATTTAATTAATTAAATTTGTTTTAATATCTTATATAATATTTATTAATAAATTATTAATGAATATTTTATTTTATTAAAATATATTTAAAATAAAAGTTAATTTATGTATATATTTTGAAGATATTTTAATTTAATTACATTTATTAATAATTATTA
>JANZLD010000008.1:12169038-12182061 GCA_026413575.1 Erythroxylum carthagenense | reverse complement strand
CTATTATTATTAATATATTTACGTTGTAATATTATTATTTTTATTATTATAATTGTTATTATTATTATTATTATTATTATTATTATTATTATTATGACCTATTATTAATATGGTTCTATTATTATTATTATTAAGTTTATTATTATTATTATTATTATTACCTACTATGACAAGTATTTCTTGATTTGTTTATTTTTAGTATGATATTTGTTAAAGAAAATTAAAAATGTTATTATAATTATTATTAATTATTGTTGTTACTATTACTAAGATTTAGTATAAATTTTGTAATAAAACGAAAATTAGTAATTATTACTATTATTAAATTTTGTCATTACTTCTATTATCAATTAATATATATTATTTTGAGCTTATTATTATTATTATTGTTATTATGAATATTATTTATCTTCTTATAATTATGATTATTATTATGAAAATTAGTTAGGACAAAATAATTTAACAAACCATCTAAACATTAATATAATTAATTACATAATAGGTTCGAAAAGCGTCATCAACCAAAAAATTCTAATACATAATTGTTCAAACAACATCTAAGTATTCATGGCTTTAAATATGTTAAAGCCTTAAAATTTATAATAATAATGCCGAAAATGACCCCAACAGTAAATACAAATAATGCTTGACTCTATGCCAAAGTTTGGTTTAATGTTGCAATTGCATGTGAATGTTGAGCTGTTGGCTGTGAAAATTGAAGCGGGAATAGTGAGGGTTCCGTTGCATCTGCAATTATCTGAGCCTGTGTTTTTAAACCGGACCGGACCGGCCGGTCCGACCGATAATCTATCGGTGATCCGGTCCGATTTACCCTTCAAAACTGGCTTTCAATTGACCAAATCTGAACTGGTCAAAATCAGTCAATTGACCGGTTCGACAATTATTCTTTTATTTTTTGAATTTTTTTAAATATTTTTAATATTATATATAATTAAATATAATTATTGTATAATTATTACGTCACACCGGTTTGACCGGTGGTTGAACCGGTCAAACCGATAACCAGTAAGGTCACTGGTTCGATGACCGGTTCAGGTTTAAGAACATAAGTTTTGGTAATAACATCTCGTAAGTTAGAGAGATAACAACTTTAACTTGACATGGCTCGACCCGGTTTAATCCGACTTGAAGTCAGTAGATTTGGTCCAAGTTAATTGGGATTCACGTCAAGCTTAAAATTTTTTAAAAGATTTTTAAGGCTTCGGTCTAAGTTTATACCGAGTTACTCGTCTTCGCACTTGAATATGTCAGAAAACGGCATAGTTTTGAAAAAAAAAGACATTATTTTCACATTTTAGATTAAGAAAAAATTAATTAAGTTTAAAGTTAATCGGATTTTAGATTGTTCAAGCTTAGTCGAGCTAGAACTCAAGTTGTGAACCTAAGGCCGGCACAATAAATAAGTTAATAATGCATATTAACGTCTTCAGTGCCGTGATTTGTATTATGATCTTATAATGATAAGATCAATGAGACGTTTTCTTTTACACGGCACTTTTACTTGTCTAATATAAAACCATCTTGATGGTAACTACTCAGGCTTGAGCCTCTATATACCCACAGCTTTACAACTCATTTGCTCTCACTTGCATGATTTTTGCAATGATGGCAAAGTTAAGCGTGTCCCAAGTATTTCCACCACAACCAGCACTTGCTCCTCGCCGTTCACCAACACCTTCTCCTTCTGCTTCCCATTCACCATCTTCTTCGCCCCTTTCATCACCTTCTAATTCTGGCAATGGCAGTATCGGTGGGTCAACGAGTCCTTCAACTGCGGCAGTCACCAGATAAGATGTTACTGGAGTGGTAACACTGGCATTGATCAATAGTGTAGTGATTATAGGTTTCCCAAGACATTAGTTGCAGCTTTAACCCTCTTCCTACATACAGAGATTGTTTGTTGGAAATGCTACTTCTCTGTTGTCACGTACCAGTGTAACATGTCAATGCATGGCATGTACTTGTTGACATTTGTTTGTATTTGTCGTTTGTTTGACATGTAAAGGAGAGAAGCGCTTCTTGCATTCTTTCGATTAATCATGTATGTTTTACGCTTTCAATAAATATATCCGAATCTGTCTCTTATATCTTATGGCAATATAAATATTTTGTAATATTGGTCTTTAAGTTATTTATCATCTGTTTAAATAATGAGACCAAGAGAGAGAAGCACATTCATGGTGCATTCTAAGGGATGATACCGCCTAAAGATTGTAAGCAAGTCGACTCCAAAAGCAAAAGATCCTCACGTCTAAAGAATCTGTCAACGTTGAAAATGTTAACCGGAGAAACGTAAATAAAGTATAACGCAAGTAAGGATCAAGTATAAGATAGGATGCCACTTCGGCACTTTTGTGCTTCAGGAAGCTCGCTTCTAAATGAAAGAACGTGATACTATTTCTGCTAAAAGGGAATACAACACTACTTTCTTCAATAGAATTCTTGTTAATTGTGAAAAGGTTTTAGAAAGAGGACTCAAAATCCTCTCTCAACGTTAAATAGTTTCCCTTCAACTCCACAGCAACCTATAGCTCCACCGTATTCCCCCAAGAGCAATATTGCAACAAACGGTCTATCATTCCCATTTTCGAACTAGCTCTCCCTCTCCTCAATTCTAAGAATGCTCGTATACAAAATTGCATGGCCATACAACACAAAAGGCAGCTAGTTAATGTTACAACAACAAATTTGGTTCTCTTTTTCAGATCATATTATCCTGAATGCCCAGTAAAGTCACATGTATCCTTGTGCAGAGTTATGGTTTTGAATCCGTTGCAACTCTTATCATCAGACTGTTCCGGTATATGACGAAAGGCACGACAGCTCATTTAAACAGTCAATACTGTCAATGTCTATGGGAATGCTTTTTCCTTCTAAATCGTGGCTCTCGATTTTCCCTGCTCCTCTCTAAGACATTTGAAGCCAAGGATATGAACCCTATAGCAGCCATGCCATAAAGTACTTTGTACGGAGCCAACCTCAACCCAGAAAGATATGAATAGCAACCAGCAATAAGGTAAATGAAATCTAATCTCAAAGTCATCCTCATGATTGCTGGCAAGGAAAGCAGGCAATTGCACTCAGGCTTTGCGATTAATATACCGTGAAGAAGGACACCAGTGCAGAGGGCAGAATCAAGGAACCATGGCAAGCTATGACCCATTCCAATTCTCTGCAACCACGGACAAGGTATCATAAGCAAGCAAATGAAGATGCAAAATAAGCAAGCGTATCCTGAAAAAACTAAAGACACAAAGTTTAAATGAAATTTTAAATTCAGGTTGCAGAAATTAAGGTACACAAGATACATCCAAGACTGGCAGCAGCCTCTTAAACATACATAAGCGTCAGCACTAACATGATCAATATTTCATTCTACGTTTTACTCATAATTAAAGAAGTTTATTGAAAAACTAAAAAGAAGAGGCTGAACAAATTCTACTGGCCAAGAGTGCTAATAGATCATAGCATTTAACTGTTGACTTCCATCCATATATCACTAGAGATGGAAAACTACAGAAGGAGAGAGGGTAACTAGTTGTTTTTAAGGTGGATTAACCATCATATCTGCCTAAGGAGATGAAATTGAATGTCTCTTGCGGCAATGTCTTGACATTGTAGGTTCAGTATATAAATGTCATTTCAAAATTTGAGAGAAGGAAAATTGATGATTGAAATCCTCAGTTGAGGCCTACTTAGAACCTGCACAAGTTATAGAAAGCATTACAAACATCTTAGACAAGGAAATTTGTATATTAATCATACCTGCAGCCAGGCAACAAGTGAGGGGACAAACATTAATGCTGCAAGAAGATGCAGAATAAACAAACCATGTCGGTGATTGAAAAGCTCTAATTGTGTATCACCAAAACTTTTCGAATTGTCTGGACTACTGGATCTGTTCTCTTCTGTCGGGAATGCAAATTGTTGAGACCTATGATTTCTTTCATCTTTGAAATCGATCAAATCCCTTTTTCTAGCATGGCCACGAAAGGAAGCTGTCAAAAAACTGTTGCAAAAACAGAACAAGTCTTAGGGTATGTCTCGGACAAAAGCATGAAGAACTAAATGCAAAACACTTGTGAACATGAATAGAAAAGGTACCTGGACAGTGCATTATGCGAGCACAAAGCATGATATGAAAGGAGAATGAACAAACCCAAAGCTGGGTGGACAAAGTATCCCAAGCTAATTGCAGTCAGCAACATAACAAGTAATGGATTGACTCTTAGAAACCTCATAACCTGAGCAATTGAACAGATCAATAAACAAATTGAATCATTAAACTATCAATAGAATGGTAGCGAAGGTGTCGGACTGTGGAGGAATCCAAGTGACAATATAGAAGAAATGAAAATTCAACTAGATTGAATTTGCATTAAGCTGGCTTCTCATGTTTAAAGGGAAATTTGGGGATAAGGGCGGACTTAAACCTATTTAACTCTTTGTGAATGTCACCATTCATTCAGTAGTATAAACTAGAAATGAGATGCATTAGAAGACACATGAAAGAAACTATTACTTCAGAATGCAGCTTACCTTTAAGGAAAGGAAACTGGAGGAAAGATTAACTAACCACTGAAGAAATGCTGCCAAAGAACTTGCTTCCGATACCTGCCATCTGCAATGTTTTGCAGCACTCAGCAAACTAACGGGTACTTTGATATACATTTTGCAAGATAAATGGCAAATACGTGTTACACTGAAAAGAAAACACAAGGCACTCCCATTCTCCATCAAATTCCCAAGAACAGTCATATTTAAAAGTTTTTAGTATATCTTTCAATGGAAAATATTCCCTTACAAGGTTTTTAACAACTCCCCTAGAATTAGTGTATAATCTTATCCATCATCAGAGAATAATTTTCGAATTTCAAAAGGTACTAAGCCACAAAATTATGAAGCTACCCCTTTTCATTACTTAGGAGAAGAAACAATAAGCACATAATGGTGATGTCCACCTAGAGGTAGATTTTCCAATCTAGTTCAGGGCTTCTATTTTCTCGCTCAATATTCCCAAATTTAATCATGTTTATTTCTTACTATCCTGGAAATTTAAAACTAAGCTAAAATTAATTAGTTATCAAGCACAGATAAGGCTAGCATGTTAACCTTGTCTTGATGAAAGCATGTACGACAGCCAACCCATAGAACAACAGTTGGGAAACCAATAGCAGCAGAACTATGAACCCATTTGCAAGTAAATAACAAATGATTGAGACAATTGTGAAGCTTGTAATCGGAGGAATGGGTTCAGACTTTAGCAGGGAAATGAACAATGAAAGAAATATGGGTATGAAGCTTAGAAGCAAAAACGGAAATGGTGTTCTCAGGTTGGACTCCACTGCTGTCAGCATCGAGGGTACATGCAAATCAAGTTCCCATGCATGTGCCTGCTGCATCAAAGCGAAAAAGACAACTGCAACAGAGAAACTAACTATCTGCATAAGACAAATTGTGGCATTTGTTAGTTTATGATTCCACCAAGCTGCTTTGGCACAACTGGAAACAAATTAACAAATCCTAATAACAATCATCGAAGGCCTTATATAATATAGTACAAGAGCGTTGAGGACCATCATAACTTTCTTTCTTATCACCACAGGTATAGTGGATACACTATACTTATGCTACATTCTTTCTTCAAAATTTAATTTTAACAGAAAAAGATAAAAATCCCATAAAACATCCCCAAGCAACATAACAAATTTATCTTTGGATGTGAACCTATAGAAATCTTAGCATATACATCTTAACATGAGATCTAGTAAATTCTTACCCACATAAAGCTGGCATAGGAGAAAAGAAATACTTGCATTGTGCATGATGGTAAAGAAAAAGAAACAAACTATTGAATTGTATCTATATAAAAACTCTTGAATCACCTGTTGACCACACAAAAGCAAAAACCTGCTAGCAGCTGCAGTTTCAGAAACAGCTATGCTTGCCTTATATGAACAATGTGGATCAACCTACAAAGACATGGTTCTTCAACAACTAGGAGAGAAAAATCCATAGATAGCAAAGAGAATGTACCAACTTTACATAGATAGATATAATAAAGAAAAGGCTTCCTACCAATAATAAAACATTGGTTTCTTCAGAACCCTGTATAGAACTCCAAAGAGCTGGCGAGGAATCGACAACAATAGTCTCACCGTCCAAGTTTCGGAACACATAAAGACCAGATGTAGGATCCCAAGCAAGTGCTACAGGTGGGAAACACCTCATCTTGCACAACCCTGAAATATTAGGAAATCCAGCTTAGAGAAAGGGAGAAGGGAAAATTAATAGCTACAAGTTTTAGATCATCAACGACAACAATAAGGACCAAGGGAAGAAGAAACATTCATGAAATTAGAACCTTAGCTTTTAAAACTATAAAAATGATAACATGCAGTTAAACTTGGAAATTAGCTTCAAGATTATTTGCATTATTTTAAAACAAATGAAATTATAAGAGTCAAAAGATAACCAATTTTGGGACAACATCCCAGAAAGAAGAAAAATAAACGTAAATATCAAAATGGATTTGTCAAGAAACCATTCAACCAAAAGATCTTAAGTTATTGCTTGAGACCCAAGAATGGACCATATATTTGACAAATAAGCACCCTCACACAAAGTGTGGACAAACAGTAGATATTACAAAATCATCAGAAATGAGGATTTCACAACTTGAACTCAAGATCTCTTGGTCTCACAAGGCTTTGATACCATGTAAAAGTGCGAACGAAACACGCTTTGCCAACTAGAAGTTGAATTTTTAAGATGTCAGAAGCTAAAAATCCATGATACCTAGCAGTCTCATTCAACTGACGTTTTATCATAGTTAATTTACTCAAAATATAACCACTGGACTTCCTTCTAAAAATAAAAACCAACATACAACTGTAGCACTTGTCATTTTACTCTTAACATGTCTTGTACCAAAAGAATTAAGAAAGAACAAAACTAAACTGACAATGCACACACATACTGATAAATACAAAGTGGCATAACCAGCTGGGTTGATAGGATTTTAATAATGTCCAGACCACTTTTGTTGATTCGCACACACACACATACATATATATATTGCCATACATGTACTGTTTGAAGCTAAGCCAAAATTTACATAAATGCACCATGACAATCAGAAGGATTAAAAACGAATTTTAGAAAAAACCAAACATGACTTCGACTCTAGAAGGGATTAAAATACTTACTACTGATCTCCTCATCCCCAATCTCTTCAGCTGAAATTCCAGACCTTGTTATTCCACAGCCTGTAGATTTTAAAGATAGGGAAACAGGCAAAAGGCCTAAGCTAATGCCAAATGATAAACTGAAAGCAAGAGGGTGATTTTCCTCCAGCAATATTTCCTGCAGTACATTGATGTGACAAGCCAATTAAATTAGCCTCTCACACAGAAAAAATATATTAACTTAATGTATACATTGTCTAGAGCCACTGGATGTGCTTCATCTGTTAAAAAAAGAGAACCTTTGGATAATAGGCTGATATTAACATGGATTTAGCAGATATCTCTCCTTTCCCATCATTAGGATTAAAGAACTGCCCAACTGCCATTGACACAGCAGGTGGAGGTCTACCAGAAATGGCCTGCATTGCAGAGGTTTGTTACACATCAATGACTGAAATTGTTGCAAAGCAAAACTAAATCTGCAGCATCACCATTCAACAGAAACGAGAACTGAAGAAATCTAGATCTCAGCAAAAGTAGTATAATGACACCAAATCGATACACCAAAACATCAGAGGCATTATTATAGGACATTATTAGGGGCTTCAACAATGCCTTGGA
Organism: Erythroxylum carthagenense; assembly: GCA_026413575.1. Lineage (NCBI taxonomy): Eukaryota > Viridiplantae > Streptophyta > Magnoliopsida > Malpighiales > Erythroxylaceae > Erythroxylum > Erythroxylum carthagenense. The sequence goes on along the minus strand of JANZLD010000008.1, from coordinate 12,174,232 downwards.
TTAGTGATTTTGACTTGGTAGAGCATATCCATGGAGAAATTGCATGCATCAGAAAGCACTAGTAGACAAGATTTACAAACAAAGAAATATATATACATATATAAATATCACACAAAACACGTATAAGCTTGATAGAGAGCAAATGTTGCAGTCATTCTGAATTTCACAAATTGTGGCATCATATAATTTCGAGTATGGTCAGGAAATGTAAGGCTGAAACAAATAAAGGAGAAAAGGATTGAAAAGGAACACATGTGATGCAGAATCCATCCAACACTTCCCAAAGCAAAATCTGTAAGGAAGAATTAAGGGAAAATTACTGGATGAGGGGCAACTGAAATAGTGAGGAATCTATAGCCCTGCATTTCCTCAGGACTCAATCTAAGTACAGCAGATGGAGAAGCTTGCTCAGTCTGACTGCCTGGTTCAACCTGTAAAAGAGATAGCACAAACACTATAAAGGAGCTCAAATTGATCAATCACAAACTTCACAAATACAGGACACAAGAAATAATGATAGTCAACATCAGAATACTCGTATTAATCTACCTATCAGGATGTTAAGTAGTAATACCTGCCTTGGTGCTGGCTTTGATGGAATCTGGACCAACTTTGATGTCACCTCTAAAATCCTTTTGCTGGCAGCCATTTCTGAGGTTAAATTCCCCTTATCAGGCCATAAATGAAGTCTCACTCCAAAACATGGAGCAAGATTCGTCACAAACATGAAGTGGCTTCTTCCATTTGACCCCTGTACATTGAACCTAACATATAAGAAACTTCATGTCCACAGTGATTCAAGTCTAAATGTTTCTTTCTTTATCTCAATAACATGTTAAAAACGATTTATCAATTTATTCAATAAGAACAATAGGTTGAATTAAATCCAAGAGCCAGTAATCTGAATATTATTGGTATACTTTTCACATGTAATCAACAAGTTTACAGAGCTAACCAATTTCTGTATGTCCAACCACCGCCTCCTACCATCCATGGCCAAGACAGTCATAGTAGTTGTCTGGATAAAAAGATCCTTTTCCAAGCTATCCTCATTCCAGTGAATGCTGCTGGGACATGTGGATAGAGCACGGAATTGGGACCCTGCCAGGAGATCAAACACAAACTTGTGTTGTTCTTTTGAAGTTGCAATTCCAAAGTAGTTAGCAAACAAATATTAAAACAGTACATAATTATGTTCCAATAGGATTTCGACTATAAGATGAAGAAGAAGTCTCTTAACTATACTTAGGAAACAAATTCTTCAAGTTAGAATAACAATCTTGAAAGCTCACATCATTTTTGTTAGCATGGCAATCTTGAAAGCTCACATCATTTTGCTTCTGATTCCCCATGAAAACTGTAAGATCACTTGATTAGCTTTCCTGCTCCTTTGTGGCCAAATAATTTTTAAAGCAAAAGAAAGTATAATTGTGATTATGGGATTTTTCACGCCCAACAGTTCACAACCTGTTAGTTGCTATCTCGGTTGGCCCACATGCACTGCTTTCAATGTTCATAAGAATCTCCACCAAATAATGATCACAAGAAGAAATTAAATTATCTCTGGCTATTTTTTTGTTATTCTCTTTTGTAGGTTTAGATTACTTTATTTCTCACGAAACGGAAGTAGCATTAACTTAAATCCATTTAAACATCCTAGTTGGGATTATTTCTCCTTGTTTTAACCACTTTTAAACACTTCCACGAAATATGTCCCAATCTATTTGCACCATTACATGGTTAACAAGCCCTGGCTGGGTTAGACAGCAAGTAATACCATGGATTATTGTAGCAAGTTTCCTTCAGTGAAATTGCATGGAAGCCTAACGGAATCAAGCTTGTGCTGAAATATTAAGAGATACACTACCAGTTAAATCTTTCACATCCTTCAAGGGAACAGGAGTGGACCAACGAGATGAGTATGATTGCCTTGTCCAATTGAAACTCTGAGGTATCCCACTACGAAGCATCCTTGCAAATACTGCAAGCCTCTTTCGAGTGTCAGGAATAGGCTGACCTGTTCTGGAGTCTATCAAACTAAGGAGAGTATGTGATACCTGCATAGAGCACAAGCAATTAAGAAAGCTTTGAAATCAAGATACTTGTATTGTGGTAATGATACTCTACTCACTTGCACTACTAGTTGATTACACCATAAAATAGCTTGATGTTCCATTGACAGCCACACATTTCTCATGCCTGTGCTGCTTATCATGAAGCCATGGGTGGGGGGCACGATATCATCCAGGGATTCTAACTTTGATCGCACCTAAAATACACGCATATATTTACAGATAATATCATCTTATGAAGATGATGCAATCATTTGCATAAAAGTTACGAGATGACAATATGAAAAGAATAAAATGTTAATTCAAGCAATCAATATAACCAGGAGGAAAAACTCAAATTTTCAGCCTAAAAACATCAAAAGATTGATTTCCGATATTCATAACTATGATGCAAGAGATGAAGCTAGAAACATTCATGAATTCAACAGTGTTATAAGGCACATTAGTGAATCAAGCTGAGGAATTAATGACGCAAAAACCAGTAATCACTGCATAAGAATAGATAAATGAATGCACCTGGTAATCATTATAACCACCAGAGATGGATACAACAACAACATGAGAGAGCAATGGATTGGAGACATATCGTTCTGCATGAGTGATTTGGGCTTCATATCCTTTCTTCCATGCCTGATTGACATGCTCAAAATAGTGACCCAATGATGGCTGCAATGCCACAGGAGGTGATCTGGATAAAATTGGTGAGGTTCACAAAACGAAAGTTTAAGTATCAAATGACCAAGTAGATGTACCAAAGAAGTACTATAACTTACTGATGTGGCGTTGAAAGTGTTAGTATAGTTTCAACAGCTAATTTCTTCAAGTGAGGGTGGATGATAGCGGCTCTGGCAACAAAACCACCCATGGAATGTCCAACCAATATCACACTCTTTGGCAACTTAGTTGATGCTGCAGCACCTTCCCTTTCTCGGGCATTGCAAGATTCTTTGTATTGATCTAAAATCTGCAAGCACAACCAAACATTTACCAATCACAAATATCAAAGTGCAAAAAGAAATTCCATGCAGCAGCATATCAAAAAAATTTCAAGGTTGAACAAGTTAAAGAGAAATAAATAGACATCTGATAAAGGATTATATGAAGTTACATAGAACATGAACAAAAGGAAGATTATGAACAGATGCAACTTAACAATTTTGTGTGATAAAAGAGTCCTAATGTCGTATTTACAATCTTCACAAGCAAAAGGCTTAAATAAGATTAAATATCCAGAATACTAGTTAAGCCTTATTCTAAGCAACTCTAGAAACAAGAAATGCACACTTCATGAGTACACGCAATGGCACCTCCATGATTGAAATCTCATGCCAAAATAAAAGGTAGGTTCAATCATAAAGCTATCTTCCATGTCATATGTATCAAATTTCTAGGTTCAAGCTATTCCATATCGGTCAACATTGCAGACACTGTTTAGAGCTCATGATTCAGAACACAATAAAGAATTACCCTGTGGATAGCATATACAACATATTCTGTGTGCTCTTCAAGTATTCGGCCATCCATTGCAGAATGTTCACCTTCAAGGTCGACAGCAAACCAGTCCAGCCTACTAGCGTATTGATTGGGTAATTGAAAATCAGCAATATCCGTAGTTGCTCCTCCCTCCTCAGCGGTTAGAAAAGCCTCGAGGTAATATGACTGCTCAAGGGGGCCTCCTTGATATGCCCTATCAGACTCTGCTGCCAATGATCTTACCTATAGAAGAATCCAAGACAAGTTATTAACAAGTATATGTATGTGCTATGAACAATGAGATTACTCCGCAAATTCAAAAGCTCAATTGAAAAGGATGCTTGTTTAAACTAAACAGTTATGGAGTTAACAATATATTCCAAATCACCCAACAGTTCTTCTCATTCATAGGAGTGGAACTGTGTCTGATTTACAAATACGACATTTTTCTGGCAATTCTAATAAATATTAAGTACTAATCCCATGTCTCCCGAATTTTATCCCCAAATAGCAAACGACCAGATAAAAAAATGAGATCAGATATTTTCTAAGTTGTTATTTCAACCATAAACTACAACAAGATCAGAAAGTTTTATTCAGAAGGGGATCATGGTAAGGTCACGTATATACGAGATTCAACTTAACAAATGCAAAAGGTCAACTCAAATTCCTTCATGCGTCACTTTTTTTTGTAATACAAGGAAAGCAAAGTTACTTTCTTTATCTTTCTTGCTATACAACTTGCATTGAACTAGTTCACTAGCTAAAGCATGCACTGAATTCTCAATGACTAGCAATTAATTTCCAGATACAAACAAATAAATTCAACAAAACACAGTTAAAAAAAGGTCAAGGAAGACCTTGCCTGCTTGTAGCTACCGCCGTTTCCGGGAATAAAAAGCACCGGAACGCCGTTAAGTCCCTTCACATGCTCCTTAAAATTGATCTTCTTCCATCCTTCGTGGTACAAATACAGCCCGTACTTCCCCGGTGCCAACGTCGAGCCGCCGTCGCCAGTCGTAGAAATCGGAATGTACGTAGGGTACATGTAGGTCATAACGCAACCGTTGGAGATCGGTTTCAACAGTCCATACAAAGCAAGAAGGCCAATCCATAGAGTTAGTAGGATAAGAATCGCTACTCGAAATTTCGCTCTCAACCCTTGCATTGTCAGAATTAGCGCTTAGGAGCGAGGGATCTTAGCTTTAAGTAACTTCTTTGAAGCAAATGATATCAGAATAAAAAGTAACGGCGAAGTGAAGCAATCAGGAATTCAATCCGATGCGAGTAGGAGTGAGAGTGAACCTGACAGGATATGCATCGGCGAGTCGCCGGCAAGCGCGACTGGATCGAAGTAGAGTGGAGCAGATGTAGATCAGAGGAATCAGCTGCGGTCAGGTATATTGAAAAGTTTCTGATCCTGGTCAAGAAATGGGAATCGAGCTAAAATTTCAAGAATTAGATCCTACGATTGTTAGGAACACAGCTAATAAACTTGAAGGGTTGACAACTTTTAAATTATAATAATTAAATAAATATAGAAAAAATTATAGTAAACCTAATAACTTAAGGATGTTATAAAAGATAAGAAATAATATGGTGTACCACTAATTGTAGATGCACCATTTCATAGTTAGTGTACATATGGA
>JANZLD010000008.1:12124123-12135315 GCA_026413575.1 Erythroxylum carthagenense | reverse complement strand
ACATCATAATTTCCTTCATGCTATGTCATATATCATGGACTTCATTAATTTGCTTATAGATCAATATCAATTCATAATTAATGAACATCAAATTAATGAAATATGTCTTTCTTTATTTATTCATAAAGTATGTACACAACTTTATACAAAAGGCGCTAAAGGCGATTGCCTTTAGGGCACTACTCTAACAAATATTACATAGACTAATAGGTCTGAAATGCGCCATGGAGGAGGGGTGACCGTCTTTAGGAATAAGGGTCACCAGAGTGGCATTAATCTCAGGGGGGCACACTCCAGAAGTGAAGGCATTCTGAACTATGGAGAAAACGTTGTCCCTGATGATATGCCAGAACTTGGTATAGAAAATAGTGTGGAAGCCGTCCGGTCCAGGGGCCTTGTAAGGGCTCATGGATTTCAGCGCAGCGTAAACCTCCTCCTTGGTAATAGGAGCCAAAAGGGCGTGGGCATCCTCTGGAGAAATCGTAGCGTGGTCTTGACTAGGAGGGAAGGGTATGGAGATAGCCTCGGTGGTGCAGAAGAGTTCACTAAAATAATGAAGGGCCTCAGATTGAAGCTCGGGCGGGGAGGTTAGCCAAGTGCCATCCGGGTCACGGAGATGCTCAACCCGGTTACGTTGACGGCGATTGATAGTCATGGCATGGAAGAACTTGGTTTGAAGATCTCCAAACCGCAGCCAGTTAACACGGGATTTCTCGAACCAGTAAACTTCTTCTTGTCTAAGGATGGTATTGTACTCGGATATAAGGTCCTGTTCCAGTTGCAACAGGGAGTCGCTGTGACGGGAAGTTAAGATTTGTTAGAGGCCGACTAGGCGGGCTAGGACACAACGCTTGTGGTGGAAGATATTGCCAAACATGGTCGTATTGAATTCTTGAGCCGCCTCCTGAACTGACGCCAGGGCCATAGAGAGGGACGCGTGGGGTTTGGACCATGCAGATCGCACTACCAGGCGGAAATCTGGATGAAGAGTCCAAGCATCTTGGAAACGGAAAGGGCGGGCAGAAACCGGCAGACTGTAGCCAAACACCTGAAGTAGAATTGGGTGGTGGTCCGAGAGCATTCTGGGAAGGTGATGGACAGAGGCAGCGGGGAAAAGCAATCACCATGCAGTGGTACAACAAGCTCTGTCAAGGCGGACATAAGTAGATATGGCTCCTCCGTGCTTCTGTCGGAAAGTGAAGGGAGAGTCGTGGTAGCCTAAGTCCATAAGAGAGCAATCATCAAGATTCTGTTGGAAACGACGAGCCTGCTGCAGAGAGTAAGCACCCCCCCCCCCCCCGTTTGTCAGTGGCGGTGGTGTAGTCATTGAAATCCCCAATCAGGACCCACGACAAATCAGAGAGGGCATGGATATGCTTGATCTCACGCCATAAACACTCACGTCCCGAAGGCCATGGGCCGGCATACACGGCGGTCAGAAACCACACCTTCTGCTTGGAATCCCGAACAAGACAGTGTATGAATTGACGGTGAGAAACTAAAACTTCAATCGTAACAACAGACGCATTCCACATACACCAGATTCCCCCGGAGAACCCAGAGGCTTCCACACGGACTGTGTTCGAGAACCCGAGAGAGCGGGAAATCTGGTCCACCCGAGGTCCCGAAATGTGCATTTCCACCAAGATCAGAATGTCCACTTTATGACAGAGATGCAGATCTGTGACACAAGTTCGAAACTGAGCTTTAGCCGCCCCACGACAATTCCACGATAAGATGTTCAGACTCTTAAACATAAATAATAGCGACAGGGAGGAGGAACGCGACTAACATTAGGAAGCGAGACTGTTAGGGACCATATCAACATCAGCGACTTCCCCATCCACTTGAATTGGATCGGAAGGAATGACAACGGTCTCCGAAGCTATAGTCAGAGGGGCATCAAACTCGCTAGGAGGAGGCGGTTCATTACCCGGGTCGTGGGGATCCGGGCCCTGCAAGACGTGGACCGCTAACAAAGGGGACCCGTCATGAAGGACAGCCGTGGACTGAGGGGGGGGGGGAAATAGCACGTTGAAAAGCTTGCCGAAACTGAGAGGCTACCTGTTGAACCAGAGATGGGTCAACGAAGATGGTGGTGGAGAGGGCTGGGCTGGGATCTCAGACAAGCGCGGATTAAAGCGAGGGTGGGATAGGACCGGTGGGCCGAGGACCAGGGCTAAAAGGACATTCAGTAGAAGCAAAGCCTGTTACGGTGGGCTGGCCCAACGGAGGGAACGAGGGGGGACTCGGTGGCCCGTGGGAGGGGCCCGGCCTCTGCACTCCAGCGGGACGAGGGAGTCGCTCGTTTCTTCTAGAAATTGTGCCGCCCTTAACAAAGCCAGAAGTACTGCCCACGTCAAAAGAAAACTCAGGAGATTGATCCTTACCCTGAACCTTGAGCAAGGCTCGTTGTTCAACGTCATTACTAACAAGGGCCGAAGAAAGAACAGAGTAATGGTTGGGCGGCTGACGTTGACTAGAGGAGGATCAACAACAGGCAACGACCTAGAGGAGCGCGAGGGTCGTTTTGCACCATCCAGGAGCCAACCCCTAGGGCGTGTCCTGTATTGTCAGTGTCAGTGGTCATATCTGGAGGAGGAGTCGAAGGTTCGGGCACCGGGGTAGATGCACCCGCCGAGGTCACCGGCTCCCCGGTCTCGAGAGGTGCACTCGCAGAACGGTAGGGGGAACACCGGTTGTCGCTATGCCCAAATTTTCCACAGGTAAAGCATATAGTATGCAGGCCTTCATATTCCACTAAATGTGTACTGCCATTGATCACAATCTGACCAACCAAAGGTTTATCCAGATCAACTTCCATACAGAGGCGAGCGAAACAGCCTCTATTGGCCAAGGTAGTGTTCCGATCCACTTTGACCGGGCGTCCGAGCCCAATGGCAAGGGCAAGAAGAAGGTCCTCATCGTAGTATTGGATAGAGACATTGGGTAGGCGAGCCCACACGAGCGTAGAGTTGACGACAGCGTGCCGCGTCGAGAAGCCTGGGAACCACGGGCGAACAGTTAAATAGTGGTCAAAGATCATCCATGGGCCATTATCCAGAGCATTGGTAAAATCTTGGCGCTGATCAAACTTAACCAGGAAATGATCGAATCCGAGGTCCAAGACATCAAAACCGCCTACAGGTTTCCAGAGTTGTTCAATTTTAGCATAAAGAATTCGGAAGGAAATGGAACGGCCTAAAAGCTTGACGACCACAGATTGTCGCCACGGGCCTTCAAGGGATTCCATGTATGCTGGGTCCATGTGAAAGATGGGAAACTACTTATTCCCACCCTTATATTCCCTGGTGACAATGCCGGATTCGATGAGGTTTACATGAACACGTTCGGTGGCCTTATAGGCAGCAACCTTGTTGCGCTCCTGACAAAGAACCTTATCCTTCCAAGAAACAGTTTTGGATGCTTTGTCAGCTAAAGGATCGTCAAGGGGAGAGGTGGACCGGGGAGTGAACACGGCGAGTGGAGGATCAGGTGGCTTAGTGCGTTTGTTGGGGCATGGATCGCTAGAGGGGGTGCGTTCGCGGGAGACATGGTTTTTTTTATTACGTTATCTTCCCATAGTTTGGCTGCTCAGTTCGTTGGACCACTTAACATCCTATTGTCCACTTACTGTAAAGTTTTTTTTAATAGAACGGAAGATGTTTTGTCATATAATTATTTTTATGATTTTGACTTGGATCAATAAAGTGAGTTAATAATTTCAATAAATTATTAAGACAATACTTTTTAAAAAAACTTTTATATTAACCTATGACCTCAAATATATCATAAATTAATATTATTTTAGAACTATGAATATGTATTATTGAATTTGATATATTTATTAAGAGATGGTTATATTGTGTATTTAAATTTTAATTGAAAATTTTTATTACAACAAAAAGTGCTATAAATAAGTTATTAAATTACAAAAAATGCAATAAATTGATATATTTAAATTTTAATTGAAAATTTTTAACAAAAAAGTTGTAGAGTTAAGTTATTAAATTACAAAATAAAACTTATGCAATATTGCTAATGCTTTGATGGCTTGCTTGGGTGCAACATGTTTTACAGTTATTGTGACATCTTCAGCTTCATTAGTCGGAAGATTGCTAGTAATCTTAGAACCAAATAGTTTTAAAAAAATTTGAAATCTCTAAACTTGCATCATGTTTTTTATTTTTTAAAGTTAAAAGTGGATAGAATTTCATTATATGTATCTTAGAAGAATACTGCTATACAAACAATTCAAGACATAAAAATATGGTATAGGCAATATTCTATATGCCACGATCATGACAAAATCCTCAGATGTGGCTTATGATTGTGGCCTGCATTAGGCAGATGCATAGACACTAAAAAATATCATCTTTTGAAATTTTTTTTGGATCTTTTAGACCTCGAAAAGAGCCCTAAAATTGTTCAAAACACAAAGGGTGTTTAAATAACAAGATAAAGAGGCAGGGGAGTTTTTGAAATTAGCCACCTTGAAGAAACCCTAAGGACAATTCATCAAGAGATTGGAAAAGAGATGAAGGAAGAGAGAAGTGGAGAAGAAGCTAACTCGACGTACTTTCGGTTAATGAGTTTCCCGACATCGCTGCCTCCCACCATCCATTCAGATCATATTTCTTGCTTATTTTTCATTTTTATTAACGTATAGAATTTGGAATAACAGTTTAATGATAGGATATGCTGCGATATTCTAAACTCACCTTCAGAGTTTTGTCTTTGAATTAATGAAATTTGATTGTTTGTGTGTTGTTGGATTTGTTGTGGATTAATTCTGGACATGCATAATTTGATAATAAACCAAGAGGGTGAATCAAATGAAAAATAATTAAATTGGGCTAATGAGAGTTAGGTGATTTAATAGAATAAGAATTAAATCATATCGATAAATTAGAGATATCTTGCATAAGTTTTTGATAGGTTATTAGACAACTTTAGAGCTAATTAGAGTTTGGATAGGTTGTTAACCGAGAGATTGCAATTTTCATAACCTGATTAGGGCTTATGATTTAGGACTAATAGTTATAACTCAAAAGAGAGTAATCAACCCTAGGACCGTTTAGAACCAATAATCCAATAATTCATAATCAATTAGGTTAACGTTAAGGATAGGTAAAATTCCCTTTCCCTCAATTCGTAATTCTTTTAGGTTGATTCTTGGTTGTGTATTGCAATTGCTAAATTATAAATATTTTCGTGATTGATTTTTTATTTGATTTGATTGATTAAATTGAATTCTTGTTTTAGTTTTGTTACATTTTGAATTTCTACAATTTGTTTTGACCTTAGATTTTAGGATTAGATTATCCCTCCTTGTGGGATCGAAACCTTAAGTATTACGCGAACGAACCATGCGCTTGTGGATTATTGAGGGTATTTATTAATACCAAACACTCAATCAAGTTTTTTGGGCCATTGCTAGGGAGGCGATTAGTTTAATTCATCAATTTAAGGTGTTTGAGTTAGTTTTTTTCTACTCTTTCTTTCTTTCTATTTCTGAAATCGTGCTCTTGCATGAACACAAGAGTCACAAGAAATTTGAGTCGTGTAGCTGAACCCTTGGCATTAGATATCACTAGATTAGAACAATCCATTAGGAAAGCTCGGCGTGAAGAGGAAGAAGAAATTGCGAAAGCAACAATGGTTAAGGAATTTCAGCAAGATTTGGATCACATAGCGAACCAAGGATGTCAACAACAAACCCTTATGGATTTCATAAGATCAGGGTTCAATGTGGCTAACCAAGGAGTAGGTAGACTACCCATACAAGCAGCCTCTTTCAAAATTAAACTAGCCCTCCTAAACATGCTTCAACATAATGTGCAATTATATGGACTAACGAATTAATATCCCAAGGCACATATAGCAAACTTCTTTGAAATCTGTGATACCTTTTGATACCATCAGATGTCAAAAGACGCGGTAAGAATTAGGCTCTTTCCTTTTACCCTTAAAGATAGAGCCAAGACTTGGTATCATTCTTTCAACCCAATCAATGTCACAACTTGAGATCAATTAGTTCGTGCCTTTTTAGACAAGTATTTTCCCCTTACTAAGACCACGAAATTATCAAGGAGATTACCTGAAAGGACCCATCCTGGAGTTCCCCTTCTAGAACCTGAGTGGAGGCCTCTCGAGGACCCCACAGTAGCCCTCCAATCAATATCCAACTAGATCGAAGGGTTCTCGCAAAATCAAGCTGTTCAACTATTTAAAACCTTTTATACTTTAATAATTAAAAGCATAAAAAATATTGAGATTTTTTTAAAAAATGCTTTATTAAAAATTTCAGCAGCATAACAACTGTATTTTGACGTTCCCAAAATATTTAAAAAGCCTTCTAAAATTTGAAACAATTTATATATTCACACTAATTTCTCAGCTATAAATTTTATAGTTGAAGTCCACTCATAAATAACCTAAACAAATAATTCTCAACAATCACTACAATAAACTTTTAAAAGCTAAAACATATTCATGAATTTCATTTAAAAGCTTTATTAAACATCCATTCCTTACATAAATGTATATAGAAAAATGAAACAAGCATAGCAGCACCTGACAATACAACTAATCTTGAGGCAGAGTCCCAACTACTATAGCACCTGTACTCATACCTAGGATGGGTTATTTAAAAACATAAAAATAAGGGTGAGCTAAATGAGCTCAGTGAGTGTAATCAGTTTACAAGAAAATTAAACTTTTCACGATAATATAATTGCAATATTCCATACAATCATAATGCTCATGGTAAAACATTTTCCATGACAATTTATCCTACATCATCAAATCTGGTAATAACATAACATTTCATAAAACACAATATTATTTCTTTTGAAAAACTATTTCAAAATGCTTTTCGAAATTAAACTCATTATAAAAATTTCCAATTCCCATTATCCTTAATAAATAAACAGTGGTGGCAATAAGTTTTCTGAAGATTTTAATACTAAAAAATAAGCCAACCACTAGCAAGGATACTATACAGTACCTCTTAATTCACTTTTAACATAAATAGTGTTAGCATTGCTATTTTCATTACTTTACCTACTCAACATAGCCTACCACAAGTTTCTTTACCATATGGTACACTAGGCATAAAATCACGAAGCTAGTTCTGCATCACTTACCTGTAATAGGTTAACCACTATTTATGGAGCTGGTTCTGTATCACTTACCCGTAATAGGTTAACCGCTATAGACCGGTAATTACAGAGTTGGTTCTGCATTGCTTACCCGTAAAAAGTCACAGAGCTGGTTCAACATATATAATATCATAGACAAAAGCAACTTATACCTTTTCAATTAAACTTATTTTCAAAATCAATTATAAGAGGATTCATAATCATTCAACATAACTCCTAATCATATAAAATTTAACTTTCAATTTAAAACTTATATATTGCCAAAGCATACAATTATGCTAGCTATATTCATTTGTAAAATACCATTTGCATAAAACTCAGTATAAATATTCAATACTTATTTTCAGATCAAATGAAAATCATTTGCATAAACTCAATTTAAAGAACAATCACATGTCATCAATTCTTTTGCAAACAAAATTAGTCATATAAAATAAATAAAATGCACTCGTATTTCATCAATTCTTTTGTAAAGAAATAAATCATATAAAATGGCTAAAATACACTTATAGTTTTGCGAACTTATCTCCAAGCACACTCACGTGTCTAATGCCTCTCCTTTACCTACATAAAGCACATTTTATTTTGGGCATTTATTTTCAAATTAGGAAATAATGCATTAAAACTATATATTTGGTTTAACCAAATTTGAGATTTGTATCTAATCGTGTAACATGCACGCTAATTATATTTCTGCTTACATCCGTATGCTAACCTATTGGTCACCGTTTCTAAATCTAACTTCAAAAGTCACTTAAGTACCATATTTTATCCATTCTAACTTACCAATTTCTTCAAAACACAATCTCACCCAGTTTAATTCACCTTATCACAATCATGCATGATGAGTCACGGTTATGACCCATGTCTATAATTCATACCTCCGCTTATTCTTTAATTTTCATATAGTAAACATTCAAATTAGGTTTTAAGATCTCTAGACATTTGTTCCCCTATGTCTATAGTTTCTATATCATAAAAAATCATGCCATTTTAACTTCTAAATCATGAACAATGTACCAAATATCACAAGTTGTTTCAACACAGGGGCAGTATCTGGTTACAACTTTTGATCTCAAATTTCAATATCATTCATCCCGAATTAAGTCTAGGTTTCTTCTAGATATTTTTAGTAATATGTCTTAGGTTTAAGCTCAATTGGAATCACTCAATTTTGAGGTCTTTATGTCGAGTTACGACTAAAAAATTAAGACTGATTCTAGTTAACCTAAGACAAAATCCCACTACACATTCCTCTCTTGTCATATTCATCTAATTCCATACAAAGAAACATCAAAGTAATACTAAGACAACATTGATCTTAAACACATCCATCTAACTCAATATAAACCATAAAAATTAGAAATTTAAGCTAGGAAACTTACCACTTTGTCCTCCAATCTTTTTAGTATTTGATGAATACTTCAAGATTTCTCCGAATCACCATCAAATTCCATAAAAAATGACTACACTCTTCTTCCTCTATCCTTGGCCAATATTCTCCCTCTTTCTCTCTTCTTTTCTTCCTTTCTTTTTGGTTCTTATGAATCATCCTTTCAAATGAACCAAATTTTGTCTTCTTTTTCCTTTTTATACTACTGTAATACTTTACACATATCAAATGACTCATCATCATCTAATTTAATGTTTCTTAAACCATATGGAGTCTTGTAATTGGTCAATAAATGTGATTCCTTTAAAATTTATTAATTAACTCCATTTATGTAAAAAGACCAATTCGCCCTTTCATTGATTACTACACCTATAAATCAGATTAAATCCCGAAAATATTCCACAGCCGTCTCATTTTCAGCTTGACCATGAAATACCGTAATTAGGGTCAATACTTATTGATTGGATGCTTTAAAAAATTTAGAATGGGTTTTAAATCATCAATACCCATTATTTTCCAAAAAAGCCATTTTAATCCAAAAATTTTAGATTACACAAATTCTATTCAAACAACTTTCGTTTTGACCCATTTCAGTTCCTATAGACTCCAATCCTAATTCTGATGCTTTTCATCATATTTGAAATTATTTGGTAACTTTTCGATTCCTTGGAAGAATTTTTGGATTGAACCTAGAAATCACTAAATGCCACTGAGATTGCCCGAATTTCATTCAAAAGTGTCACCTAAATCTTCAAAGTATATTTTAGGGCTTTTAAAGCTCATTCTGTAGATTTTTGGAGTTTTTAAAAATTTTTTGATAAATTTTCAATTAAGTCCAGAGCCATCTCTAGTCTAACTGTGATCTCCGTTATAACCTCAATATTACATTTGAATGCTTAAATTACTCTAGTATACCATAAATAAAGCATACTCCATAAAATGCATGCGTAACACATTATACAGTACAATAATCGAACTAGGATATCAGAATTTCTCCCCTTATAAAAATTTCTTCTTCGAAATTTTAAACAAACTTACTCATCTTAAAAGTACGGATATTGTATTCACATCCTTTCTTCATGTTTCCATTTTGTCAGTCACTTCATAGGGACCAACATATCGTGGGCTTAAGTTGTCACATTGACTAAAACAGACTATTCCTTTCCATGACGATATTCGCAAAAATTCTTTGATTTTTTAAACTTTAACTCAAAACTCTTCCTCCATTTCCAATCCTAGCTCTGCTGTTGATTTTGGTACTATTAATTTGACCTACATACTTTTGATCTTATTTGGGGTTATTAGAACTAATTCAGTTCATCTAAATTTTTTTTATCTATCTCATCATCATAGACCAACTCTAATAAGTTTGTAATTGATTATTAAATGAATCCATAATACTTAGCGATTATTGATATAAAATTTCCTAAGATGCTCACTTTGACTTATATGTGATTTAGGCATGATTCATAAGTAAAGGAGTTAAAGCGAGCTGAAAGCACTACATTTGGGGTCATTTTCTAAAGATCCACATTCACTTGTCTTTATGGATCAAGAAGAAGAAGATTAGAGCAAAAGAATGGATAAAGCATAAAAGAATGGAGGTGTTGGAGTTATGTAAATATAGTGCCTTGGAAAGCAAGTGTAAACAAAAAGGGTTTGGATTTATTTGTATGAGCATTATATATCTAGACCTAAGGTACCATGATTATGTTGTAATTAATATATATATACATGGATATATTGTTGGATCGGAAAAAGAAAGCATGCTATATTTGGAGAAACGGTATATTTCAAAACTTTTATTAAATCATTTTTCCAGTGGAAGAAACAAATCCAAATAATCATGCTAATCCATACATGATATGGTATAAGGATAATAAAAAACATAAACAAGATGAGGGGTATTACTGACTCCTTTGCTACAGCTTTAAATCCTCGCTATGCTATCCTCTCCTTCTTCTCGTATCCAAATCCTTTGCCTTTGAATCTTTTCCTTTAGCAATCTATCTTCTCTTTGTTGTTATATCCTCAACCTATTTGATTTACCACTTGTTCTTCAAGGATAACTAGGTTAACAAAATCTTTTGGTGGGAAAGGAGAAGAAATGTATGGAGGAGATTTTCTTAGAAGAAGATGAACCCAAAAAATGAAACTTTTTCACTTGGTAATTTCGGTTCACCCTTGCATGAAAGGAGAGATTGTGTCTAAAAACATGCAAGAAGTCTTTCTTACACTATCAAATTTAGTTATGCATGGAATGGAAGAAGAGAGAGGCATCCCATGCATCACTTCTTTCATTAATCAATCATAAAGCAACCAATAAATGAGACTCTCTTCGTTTATCTTTAAAATGGCTACATGAAAAGAACATAACCTAAAATTGAATTATCAATTTCATTTTTTGTAAGAAGAAAGAAGGAAGATGGTCCTTCCAATGTACATCTTTCTTCTTTAATCTAATGAATGCAAATAGGTTATGTTGGACCTAAAAATTTTTCTATTTGATGTTATTAAGCATAATTGTGTTCATTATGTGTTTATGGCTTAGTTTGATTGAATTGGGTGTATTAGTGGTTGATTGAAGTGTAATTGAGATTAAATGTGGTTTAAATAAGAATTATAGGGTAAAAGTG
>JANZLD010000008.1:12107416-12124023 GCA_026413575.1 Erythroxylum carthagenense | reverse complement strand
GAACAATAATAACTGAAATGTTTTGACTAATTCAGAAGTTCTATACGTGGCTGCTTAGACTTGGATCCATGACCATACCGTGTATAGGCTTGAAGTGGTTTGGTAACATAAACTGCTTTGATACTTTCAATGGTAGTAAATTTGAAGACTTCTCCTCTCTATGGACTTATTGCATAATAGCATGGATTTTTTTGTGGAGATATGATCATATTACTCTATGGCGTTCATGCATTGTAAACAACTATTCCATGATGTTCACTGGCAGTTCTACTTTCATTGTGGTAGTTCTATTTAACTTGGAACCAAAGGCATTTCAAATTCCATACCTGTGTTTTATAGCATCGTGCTTTCCAAATTCATTTTTGGATAGTTACTTAATGATATGACCAGCCCTTACAAATTATTTTACTAGAATCCTGAGAATTGTCCTGCCGTGGGAAGTTAGTAGATGGCATCCTAAACAGTAATGAAATGATGGATAGAACTCCATGTTGGTCCCTGGAATTCTCTATAAGTTCATTTTATCGGCAAAGAATGGTAATAATAGAGATTATCTTGTCACGAAGCTTCCTAATTGTATCAACAGAATTCATTTTGTTGGCAAAGAATGGTAATAGTAGAGATTATTATTGTTGGTTTTTACTAACTTTGCAAGTTGGGTTCCTAGTCTATAGCGGACAAAGTCGAAGGATCAACTCTATCACTTCCTTGTGGCAACCTTCTTCATGGACATAATATCAACGGTTACTCCAGTCGTCTTCGATGACGGTCGGTCATGTGGAAAAAGATACTTTAAATTCCTTATCTCATTGGTTTGCTTTTTGTGGATTGAGTTTCAGCCAACTTAGGCTTCCCCTATTAATTCCTCTTTGGTTCGATTCTGATTGCGTTTTGTATTCCATTGTTACGTAGTTGTGGGAGATTCCCTATTTAGCTACAGGAAGTTCTAAAAGTTGTGCTTAGTTTGTAGCGTGGCATGTTGCTATGTATAAGCTTATTGTGTCTTCCGAGACACTTGTATAAGAATTTATTGTACATATCTTGGTTTCATTTATTAATTTTATTTGACTTACCAAAAAAAATAGTAGAGATTATCTTGTTACATAGCTTCCTAATTGTATCGACAGAATCCATCCTTAGGATGTGTTATTTGAATTGGTATGGAAATTCAATGACTTGTTATTTTTTAGATTATGTGTATCCATGGAATCAAATTAGTCAATGCATTGCAATGGAGTGTTCTTCATTGCTAGTTACCACTTTGAAACGTCATTACAAATTTATCTAGTTAATTCCTTAACATTAGTGAATATACTAATTTTTCAGTTAAAAATTTATCCTCTTCATCATCTATTTATAAAGAGATCATGTTCCTCACTTAGGCTTCATTTTGTTCAACTCCAATATTAGTTTCAAGTTCGAGTTGATTTTTAAAGAGTAATTTGTTACTTTTACTTTCAAATTTTATGAAAGAAAAAAGAGGTTAAGATTTCTTACAATATTATAGAATTAGATAGATATTTGAAGGAAGATTGTGTGGTTAAAATTGAAGGAGTATAATTCGATGTATTATTACGATAGAAGACTTGTAGAAATAATTTTCCAATCATGCAAGTAATTACACGAGATTTATTAGCAATTTCATAATCTATCATTACTTCGGAGTCTGCTTTAAGCAGTAATGGTCAGGTTATTAGTCCTTATCATGCTCAACTTTATCCTCGTAGTATGGAAGTTTTTATGTGTGCCCGAAATTGGTTAGATGATAAAAATATTGAGAGTAAATTCTTTTTTTGATATATCAATTTCGTATATTTTAATATTATCTTACCTAATTTTTAAAAAACATTTTATATTAATATAGCTACATGTATTAATGCAGATGTGACTACTCATACTCATCAATTAAGTGAACATTATTTTGATAAAATATTTGAAGATAAATGTATATATAATTATTTATTAATTATTACCATGTCTTTACTATTCCTTTAATTTTAATGTTACATTACCAAGTATAATTGTTGTATGTAAAGATGAAGTTATGCAAACTATTGACAATCTTAACTACAATAATTATCTGTACTATCAGTCTATCTAGTCTCTACCCTCTCCAATTTTCATTATGATTTTATCTTTATTTTATGTAAATTGCATCAGTTTTTAAAAATGATTTGGATAATGATTTTTGTACAATTAAGATTATTATAATTAATAAAGTTAGTTTCATCTTATTCGTTTTATCGCTATACGGAAGTTTTATATATTAATTCATTATAAAATGTGAAATTTTCTTATTTTATTAAACAATTA
The DNA here is from genome assembly GCA_026413575.1 of Erythroxylum carthagenense. Classification (NCBI taxonomy): domain Eukaryota; kingdom Viridiplantae; phylum Streptophyta; class Magnoliopsida; order Malpighiales; family Erythroxylaceae; genus Erythroxylum; species Erythroxylum carthagenense. Next base: position 12,121,710 of record JANZLD010000008.1, on the reverse strand, counting down.
AAATTTGTAACTATAATTAATTGAATTTATAACTTCAATTATAATTTTTTTCTTTCATTTCTTATAATCATATCCTCCTTCCTTAATGAATTTGGTTTCGTCTTATTCATTTTATCGCTATATGTAAGTTTTTATATATTAGTTCATTATAAAATATCAATTTTTCTAATCAATTGAAATTTATAACTATAATTAATTGAATTAATCACTTCAATTATAATTTTTTTCTTTCAGTCATATAATCATATCTTCCTTCATTAATGGATTTGGTTTCATCTTATTCATTTTATTACTATATGTAAGTTTTTATATATTCGTTCTTTATAAAATATCAAATTTTCTTAATGAATTGAAATTTGTAACTATAATTAATTGAAATGATCACTTCAAGTATAATTTTTTCTTTCATTTCCTATAATCATATCTTCCGTTATTAATGAATTTTGTTTCATATTATTCATTTTATCAATATATTTTTATATATTTATTCATTGTAAAATCTAAAATATTTTTAATCAGTTAAAATTTGTAACTGTAATTAATTGAATTAATCACTTCAATTATAATCTTTTTCTTTCATTTCTTATAATCATATCTTTCTTTATTAATGACTTTGATTTAATCTTGCTTATTTTATCACTATATGCAAGTTTTTATATATTCTTATATTATAAAATCTCAAAAAAAAATAATTAATTGAAATTCGTAACTATAATTATTTGAATTGACTTTTATCAATTCCTATAATCATATTTCTTTCATTAACGAATTTAGTTTTATTTTATTCATTTATCACAATTTGTAAGTTTTTATATATTCATTCAATATAAAAACCTCAAAATTTTTATTTTGTTAATCAATTAAAATTTGTAACTTCAATTAATTAAATTAAACACTTTATTTTAAATTTTTTTCATTGTCTATAATTTTATCATCAATTATTAGTTAATTTAATTTTAAAATTAAAAATAAAAATTTTAAAAAATCAAGCTTGCTGAGCTTGATTTGATCCGAGCCTTATGTCCCACTGGCCCTGGGCAAAATTTCCACTTGGGCCTGAGTCAAGCCCAAAGCCTGATCTAATTCGGGCACTAGGCCTGACTAATTTGGTCTAATTGGACCTTAGGCCATTTTCTACCTACCCGAGTTCGACCCAGCCTACTACCACCCAACCTCATTTCCCCCGTTCCCACAACCGATGATCCTGAGGTACAAGACAAAGTTATACTCAATGAAATTGACGAGCTACTTCCATTGATAAACACCACAACTTAGCCAGTCGGTGATGTAACTTGAGAGGCACAGGAACTCTCCAGATCAAATGCTAACGGCAGTGTACAACGAGGACTTGAAATAAAATTAACAGTCTCGTCCGGATACGAGGAGGGATTCGGAACAGTAACAAGAGGAGTGCTTGAGGACGTTCTTTCCTCCTAATAAAGGAAGAGAAATCATTGACGAGCAAATTAATCTCAAATCGCTAACTGAAGAGAAAACTCAAGCAGTTGCTTGCTAAGCAGCTGAATAGACTCACCAAATCCAAGTCCAAGGACTTCCCTATTGATAACTATTTATATTGACAAAGTCCAAGTTATTATCAATAATGCCAAATAGCTAGTGGATCGGCTGTTTTACACTTTTACTACTTGTTACCTCCCACCCTCACCTTCCCAGAAAACAAACATATCGGTGATACAAGAAGTTTTGTTACAAATCTGGTAAGAAGCTAATTTCCCAGGGAACTTAAGAAAGATCTATTGGTCATTACCAATGGCCAGCATGAGCCAATCAAGGACTATATGGTATAATAACCTGCGCCTTAATAAAATTAAAACATCTAATACTTATTGTAAGTGCTTAATTTTGTCACATATCATGTTTCTTATTCGCAGGACAGAGCCAGAGTCAAGTTACTGTTGCGTCCATAAAAATTCCAAACGTGAAATACTAATGTAACTGAAGCCTTGGAACAAAATATTCACTAACTGAAAATCAATATACAAAGAAAAAGTACACATTTGCAAGTATTTCTACTCACCCTTACCCCAATTTGACCATTAAAAAAGAGGGGAGACAGGCTCAGCGGTGTGAAGTCTCAGTTCAACCACCAACCAATCTGCTACATGTAGTCCACAAGCACAACAAAAGTGAGGAATTACTGTGTTCAACCATAACACCTCGATCCAATGCGTGGTAATACATGGCAAACCAACCATCGTAAAGCAAAAACAACCAAGCAATCAGACACTAACCCAATGCTCCACCTCTTAGCACATCTCAACTCACGGTCTGCCAACAGGCAACCCAATGTTCCACCTCTTAGCACATCTCAACTCACGGTCCGCCAACAGGCAACAGTTGTCTCCTATTTCCATACTATAATAATCAAGGCAGTCTCCCAACTCTCTAGCCAGATGATGCACGCATTGCGGTTTTAGGTGAGACGAGTACTGGTTCGTTACTTGTAGCTTTCATTGCAGCAATCTCTTCTAAGCGTTTCCATGTGGCTTCACGTTTTGACTTAATCTCATTCTCCCGAGTTTCATCTTCTTGGTATTTAAGTAAACACTCGTCAAAGAGTTCTGGGTCAACATCAGAGAAGATCTTACGAACATTTACAGTCAAACTCTGTACTACCTGATTCCAGTGTTGACTTGAATTTCTCTCCAAGGCAGGGAATATGATTGGTAGTATAACCTTACGGTTCTGCTTAATTAGGTTCTCAATGTGATCATTGTTCCATAAGAATAAGGCCCTCTCTGCCACCTGCAGAAGTCAAAGTTAGGGGCCTATCATGAGCAGGGATCAAGGGAGCCAAAAGTTAAATGGTCACACTAAAATATGATCGCTCAAAGGAGAATTGCAGTCCATCTTATCACCAACAAAAACGTAATCTTATACAAAGAACCAACATCTTCTAATGTTTAGCCACCAGAAAACCTTTATTAGTAAAGAAAACATAATAACCTATACATTTATACCTATCACTATATAATAACCTTGGAATTTGCTTATACATCTCCTAAACTCTTTGTTTGGAAGAGACTTGAGTGATATCCGTACAAGATGCTGATATCACATGCAAATGTCCAAAGAACCTGAAAGCAACTTGGAAACTTTGACCATAATTCCATAAAAGCATACAAGGAGAAGGACTAAAGGGGCAACTGATTCTAGCTGACACTAATTGAAAAGAAACTAAAATCCAATCAAGAACGCCATAAATTATTTCTCATTCGGGAGAAAATATTCCTTTCTGCCATTTGTAAATTATGCCGCAAAAGGGAAAAGAACAGACAACAGCCGAGAAAACAATGACCAAGCCAGGCATCTTGGTGGTCTTGTAATGGAAAGATTATAGGCTTAAAACACGGAGAACGAAATAAAATACCTTGGAAGATGTAAATGCCTTACCGATTGAGGGAAGACCATAAAACAGATTAATTAAGGGACCTACTCGGCCTTATGAAACAACAATTTTACTAACCTGAAAATGTGAACTGCTTAAGCAACGGGCAATTTGGCGGAACAAGGGCACCATGCAACGCTGGAATTCTGGGAGCTGTGTTGCTTCTAAAACTTCCTCCAACTCACCTAAGAACATGACCTCTTTTGAACTGTTTGTAATTGGCCAATATTTCAGCATCCCTCGTATTACAGTGTCTGCCAATTTGCAGTCTTTCTCAACAAATTGTGTGATGCAGTAAGATAATTGTTGGTGGTACATAGGTAAGCATTTTGGTTTGTGAAGGGGAATGAGTGCTCGAACAAGGAAGAGCTTGTGCTCTTCTTTTAGTGGTAAAGCAAACCCATTGATTATGCTTCCCAGAATCTCTAACAGTTCTGCAATTCCATTATGCTTCTCAGTCTCAAATATAAAACGGTAGAAGATGTTGTTTATTGCTTTCCTAATAAAAGGCCGATGTACCATGAATTTCCCATAGATACGATGCAGAACTGTTTTCAAATATTCCCTCTCCCTTGGGTCTTCAGAATCAAAAAGATTCAACAGCCTGAGAACAAAAGAGTGATCAATGTATCTCTTAGCCAACTTGGCATCAGTTTCCGGAGACTGCACAAACCTTAAAAGAAATTCATACACAACTTGCAAATGAGGCCATGCAGGGTCCATTGACGGCTCTTCCTCTTCCAAATCATATGCCTCCAAAATTTTGTTCTCACGTGGTGGTGAAGCGAGTGTCCGAAACAAATTTACAGAGACCATCTTAACAATTTCTTGCATCACAGTTTCTGGAAACTTCGCACTGACTGAAGCAACATAATCCACAAGCTCCAACAATGTTTGGCGCTTGACCTCCTTCTCTTTGAGATTCTTTGTTGCATCACTAAAGTCAAATATGACACAGCATAAGTTCACCTTTTTAATGAACAAGTTTTGCCTCTCAGAATTAGGAACATCTCTAAAGCTCGGCAAGGCCTCATACTGAGTAGCAGACTGGTTCCCATTAAGCTTTGAATTCACAGTTTGAGCAAGCTTATTGCCATAATATGATCCTACATTTGGCATAGAGTTGCCACCAGGTAGAGATGGATTCCCCAGGTTTCCATATCGGTTATTCGATAAATCATTATTTCTCAAGCTGGTAGAAGCATTTGACGTGGATGTAGAAGTTCCCCCTCCCTCACGATTTTCAGCTGACTTAGACTGCTTCTTCGGGAGTCTATTAAGTATCTGTTTGATCATAACTTATATGCCAATAGAGTGTCTGTTTCTCTGCCACAAACAGCTTCAACACATATAGGCACTCCTTTAAAGCATAAACAACTATAATAACAGAGAACAAGCACAATTCAGTCATGCAAGAGCAAGATGTGAAAAGTAATTACTCAAGCAAAACAAACGTAATTAACCACATCACGAAAAAAAAAATCCAACTTGAGGGATCCATTTATACATTAAAAATAGTTTTAAACTCCTTCAGAAAATGAAAAGAACTGAACTTAAGCATCTTGTCAAGCCCGAACCTTCCTTATGAATTTGTAAATCAGTTTATTCAAACAAAACCCATTTCAAATTCTTCCATATGTAATTCCACTTCCGCAATAAACCTGCCAAGGGTGGAAAAATAAACGGTCTGTTGACTTGTAATAAGAAACCCAGACGCATTCGACACTGAAGAAACTATAACTGCCACTATATCTTCCAGAGTTAACGATAGAGTAATCAACTCGAGAGCCTTTGACCCCCTCTCTACAATTACTTAAAACTGAAAGGAGTAAACGGATGTTACCAGTATGTCTCCCACTATATCTATTTCAGCGTCTCCAGGATTGACAAATAATTCGGGTGGATCAAAAGCTAAGAAGATCTGGGTACGATCCGAACAAACAAAAGAACATCTTCCAACCGTCGCTGAGGAAAACCAAACAACAAATGACCCATTAACCCAATATTAAGAATTCATACAGTCAAACACAGATTCACCAGAAAAAAGGGCATAAGTGCAGATAGAAACAGGAGCAAAGACAGAGTAACCACAGAAAAAAGAAAAAAAAAAGGAGTGTCAATTCATACCTAGGAGAGAGAAAGTTCAGTTCTTGATTTCTCTCCCTTTGTTAGACAGACAGAGAGAAGGGGGTAAGGGTGAGTGGAGCAAGATGGGAATGAAAGGAAAAGATTCAAGGAAACATCAGTTATGGTTGTTGTTAATGTTGTTGATGTCGAAGTTGTTGTAGTTGCTGCTTGCTGCTCCTTTGTTTTTGATGGCTAACTAAAAAATAAAAATTATTAATTCTTGTTCATTTGCTTTATGCTCTCTTTTTTTTTTCTATTTTTCAAAAAGTTTTTTTTCTCTTTCTTTTCTTTTTTTTTTTCGAGTTACTTCTATTTCAGATTTCAACTTTTCAACTGTTTTATTCTTCCCAAATTTTATTTCAAAGTTTCAATAATCATCTCGAGAATCTTAAACCAAAACAACTTATTTACGTATTATTATCATTATTACCGTCAAACTTACTCTGAAGTTTCGTAATAAAATAATGCTAATATTATTTTTCTATAATTTTAAATTAATTTGATATCTTTTTTACCAAAACATCCCTGGGAGGCAATGCCAGCTTTTAGCGCCTTGTAAAAAATCCCGGTCTCTGGAATTGGAAACAAAAACGAGGTTAAAAAGGGAAATTACATACAAAGACCCATTTACAGGTGCACGCGTCAATGATCTACGTCTGGGCATTTGTCAGACTCGAAGCAGAGGACCATGTTCCTCTCGGTCGTGGGGCTCAAATCACTGCTTGAGCTTTTGTTTTTCTTTTTTTTTCAATTATTAGACAAGTGAATATTTATAGAACAAATACTAAGAACATGTGATTTGACTTTGAAGTTAAACGGTCGACTTAAATTATTGAAAATTTGGATTAAATTTGAATTTTTATCAAATTTTCATATTTTAAGTTTAGTATAATTCAAATTTTAAGTATATTAAATAAATAGTACTATTTTAAATAACGTAAAATTTTTAATTTTAAATTAAAATAATTAAACTTAGTTTAATCTTGATTAATTCTTAATTAAATTCAATCTCAAACATAAACTTTTAAATTAACCCACCTAATTCCTAACCCAATAAAAAGCCTGCCTTAGTCTAGAAGGTAGAATCAAGTCAATAAACATACTATGACCTTTAATCACTGTTTTACTGTTAGGTTTCCGCAAGTTTCAGAGAGTTTGTTGGTTCTCTTTGTATCTGCTTCTAAATAGTAACATGACTGAGGCGTAGCAATATTTTATTTAATTTGCACCTAATTAATTACGTACATGTTTTATATTGTTTAAGTGTTTAAATTTTTATATAAGTAAAGTACAAGTAACATAGTATTTAATTATATCGATATCCAAATTTTATTTATATAATTTTAGAATAACTATTTTATTGAATTTTTATTTAAATTCTTTATATAATTTTCTCATATATCTTAATATGCTGAAAGTAAAGAAAAAGCTTTAAAAAAAACTCGTGAAAGCTATAATTATAAAGAAATTATAACAACAAATCAATATATTACAATTATTGAACTCAAAAAGTTCTTAAAATATTGTATGCGACTTATCGAGTATTACATATAAATGTTTATATTTATATGATTATTAATTTAGGGTTAATTATTAAAAAAGATCAAACTTTTCTCAAATTTACAATTATAGCCTAAACTTTAAAAAGTAACATAAAATGTTTAATCTTTTAATTTTTTCAATTATAACCCGACGTTAGTCTCACCATTATCTTTGTTGACGTAACAATGCTACATGTTAAGAAACTCTCATTAATCAGACACTTTAACGTTATTAAGAGAAGTAAGTTACATTATTAAAATGACTTCGTTTTTTGATGATGCTAAAATTCTAAGAGAAAATAAAATACGACAAAATCAAAAGAAACTGAAATGTATTTTTGTCTCTTCCTGTTGTCTCTTCTTAGACTATTCCCATAAAAATGACGAGAATACACTTATCTATGTCATTAAACCTCACAAAGATCTTTTTTTCATGAAAAGAGAGTCTATAGTCCTCTATGCATGAATTTCGAATCAAAACTATAAGCTGAAAAGCCACAAAAACTTAAAGCAATTTGCAAAGAAGATAGAGTTCACAAGGTACTGGCAATATATATATTTCACATCAATTGAAATATCTTAGCTCCAATCCATGGCCAAGCACTAAATGACCAAAATAGAAAGTGTTTGCATGGCAGACATATTTTTTGAATTTGTTAGTTAGATGAAACTTTTTTCCCCATTAAGGCAAATTTAATACTAAATGTGTGAATTTTAATGAAGATTTCAGATTAGATACAAGAAAAACATGAAAAAAAAAGTAGAAAAATGAAGGGAATTGGTAAAGAAAGAGAGTAGAGGAAAACAAATGTGGGGCTCTTAGTTTCCTCTATCAAGCATATAATTTTCCCTACTTTTCTTGTTACTTTCCTTGTTTCCAAATGTAAAACACAACAAGAAGAGAGAGAAAGCAAACCTAACGTGCCAATTAATTGAGCTGAATCAAAACAAAAACGAATTTAAATTATACCAATAGGCTCACCCTAAAAAGAAGAAAAAAACTTTCCATTAAAAAAAAAAAGAAAAAAACTTTCCATTATCTAAGAGAAACACTGATAACAGGCCTAGCACCAACTTTGTCCAACCTCTTGATCAGAGCAACAACTTTCAAATTACTATCTTACAATAATACCTCCACCATCCTCTCCCCAACATCCTTCCCTCTTTCCTCATTATCTATTACATCCATTGCCATAGGGCCCACCCCACTTATAGTACACCTAAAAGTTTCGGCTTCCATAGCTGCCTTCTTGACCGTTTCCATCCTCAAAATCAATGGTGCTCTTTTGGGCTGCACGATCTTATCGGCCAATAACATCTTTCCTAATCCGAACAAATCTCCTTCTAGTATGGACGCCACCAATGCCCCAACTTGACTGCGATTCCACACATGGTGTGACATCCCTACTTATGTTGGCAACGTCGCCCTCATTTTCTTGATGGGTGAGTGCCTCAAGTTAGGGCTAACCAACATAAAGATCAAATCTTTTTCTGTTTCAAGAGTCTCATCAAGAATGACATAGTTTCAGTAATGTAACTTACTTCTCCTAATGATACTAAGGTGTTTGATTAATAAAGGTCCTGTGACACATGACAATGCCATGCAAGCAAAGATCAGGCTAGAATTGAAAAAAATAAAAGTTTGGTTATTTTATTATTACATTTTAAAGTTCAGATTATAATTGAAAATTTGATGAAAGTTTGAGTTTTTTATTTATTAACCCATTAATTTATTATTTTTCTTTTTAAGATAATGACAAACTTAAGTTATTATTATAAAAATCAATGTTTATATTTATAACTATCCTTAATTATAATAATGAGAAATATAAATTGTTATAAATTTATTATACAATTATATTTTGTTTAAAATAGGTTTTTTCCTAGAAATGTAAAGATAATTAAAGGGATATCCAAGCATCTAAAACTAAAGGGAAAGTAATATAGTTGTTTATAAGGTTTTTTTTTTTCCAAAATGAAGAGATGCATGAAGGGATATCTATGAATTTCAAACTAAACTAGGAAGTTTTATAGTAGTGTATAAGGTTTTTTCTTAAAAGAAAGAGATATTTTGAGGGATAAGGATCTCAAAAACTAAAAGGGAAATTCTTCCAATAGTTTCTAAAGTTTTCTTAAAAACAAAGAGATACATATAGGGATATTAAGGAATTTACAACTAAACGATGGAAGTCCTAAATGTAAAGTCTTTCTTAAAATGAGGAGATATCTTAAGGGATATCCATGAATTTAAAAATTAAATTAGAAATTCATAGAGTATCTTTTAATGTATTTACCAATTTGAAGAGATACTTAGAGAGATATCTATGAATTTATAACTAAATGGAAGAGTCATATAATGATTTCTAAGGTTTTTCCAAAATGAAGAGATACCTATAAGGATATGAAGGAATTTACAATTAAATAATGGAAGTCCTAACAAGTTTTTCTTTTCCAAAATGAAGAGATACCTTGAAGGATATCCTTTAATTTATAACCAAATTGGAAAGCCTTAGAGTAGTTTTTAATTTTTTACTAAAACGAAAGATGCCTAAAAAGATATCCAAAAATTTACAACTAAACATGGAAGCTTTAGAGTTGTATCTAGAGTTTTCACAAAATGAAGAGATACTTAAAGGGATATTGAGGAATTTGAAACTAAATAACAAAGTTTTAAAGTGTTATATAGGTTCTTTTCCAAAACAACAAGATATCTTAAGGATAATTAGAAATTTATAACTAAATAGAGAACTCCTAAAGTGGTATATAGATTTTTCTAAAAATAAAAAATTATCTAAATGAATATGGAGGAATTTATAAAATAAATTCTTATAGTGGTTTTAGTGTTAGGATATCTAGGAATTTAAAACTACAAAATAAAGAAGGGTTAATTACCAAAAAAAGCTCAAACTTTTCTCAATTTTTTAATTATAGCCCGAACTTTAAAAAGTAACAATAAGATATAAAAGCTCAAACTTTTCTTAAATTTTCAATTATAGCCCGAAATTTAAAAAGTAAAAATAAAATGTACAAACTTTCAATTTGTTTCAATTCTAGCCTAACATTAGCCTCACAGTTATCTATGCTGACGTGACACTGTCATGTGTTAATGGACCCCACTGATCAGACACGTCAATGTCATTAAAAGGAGGCTGTCTGATTAAAGAAATGATGTCGTTTCAATTTCACTATAAAATGATTTCGTTTGGATTTTGGAGAAAGCTTCTTCGTCACTCTCAAACTCTAAATCCCTAAATCCAGAATTTCTTCTAAAAATTTCACTAAGTTTTGAACCTAGAAAATTAGAAACCTAGAAGTCCCGAAAACTCAATATGGAATAATCACACACTTATGGTTGGATGTTGAGTTTTGCCTTCTGAATAATCTAAACCAAGAACGTAGAGAAACTAAATGGGTGTTGGTGTTGTTTTTGTTTCGTTTATGGATTGTGAACTTGAGCAATAAGGAAGTGGGTTACATTACAAAGATGGAGCCAATATTAAGATATTATTCATTGAGAATTTCTAAATCTCGCTAGAGTCCAACTCTAAAAGCTCTTACACGGAATAAGAGCAAGATTGGGTATTGAACAAAACAACGTGAAATAAGCAAAAGGAGCCTATAACTTGCACCAAATGGTGTGAACATGCTTGCGGTAGCTGTGCTTATGTGAGAACTACAGACGCCATCCAATGGCAGTACAAGGTGACATGAATGGAAGTTTTTGTGGCTTTGCTCGCAACACAGAAATCAACTAAAAATATGCAACCAACACACAGAAAACCCAATCACAGATAACCAAAAATCAGACAAAAACTACTGACATCAATTGGCATCTTCATACCACACGCACAATGCCACATCTACTTTCCAATTTTTCAAACACCACATCGTTTCCTCTGTGCTTATATATGGGGTTTATTAACACTCATCACTAGTGGCATTTCATCACTGGCAAACCAGTAGCCATTGATGACAAAGAAGCTTTCTCATCACTATTGGCATTTCGTCACTGGCAAACCAGTAGCCATTGATGACAAAGAAGCTTTCTCCAAAATCTAAACAACGTCGTTTCAATTTCATTATGAAACGACATCATTTCACTAATAAGATAACCTCTTCTTAATGACGCTGAAGTGTCTGATTAGGAGGGTCCATTAACACGTGGCCGTGCCACGTTAGCATAGATAACAGTGAGGCTAACATCAGGCTAAAATTGAAAAAATGAAAGTTTGTGCTTTTTATTGCTATTTTTTAAAGTTCGGGCTATAATTAAAATTTGAGAAAAGTTAGGGCTTTTTGTGGTAATTAACCCATTAAAGAAATACCTTAATGGATATCCAAGAATTTAAAACTAAATGGAAAAGTCCTAAAATGATTTCAAGGGTTTTCAAAACTCAAGAGATACCCATAGAGATATCTAAGATTTTTTAATTAAATAGAGAAGTCCTAAAGTGATATGTAAGATTTTTGAAAAAAAAGAAATACCTTAAGGTATATCCTAAATTTTAAAACTAAACTAAAAAATCCTAGAGTAATTGATAAAGTTTTTTTTTTTAATAAAGAGATAACTAAAGTGACATATTAGAATTTAAAACTAAACTAGAAAGTCTTAGAATAATTTCTAGGTTTTCTTTTCTTAAAATTAAGAAATACCTAGGGGATATCTAGAAATTTACAACTAAACGGAAAAGCACTATAGTGTTATATAGGTTTTTTTTCCAAAATGAAGAAATGTCTAGAGGGATATTCAAAAATTTACAACTAAACATGGAAGTCCTAAAGTGGTATATAAAGAGAGACTTAGAGAGATATTGAGGAATTTAAAAATAAACAAGAAAATCCTAAAGTAGTGTATAAGATTTTTCTAAAATAAAGAGAAGATATGAGTTATATCTAGGAATTTAAAATTAAATAGAAATATCATATAATAGTTACAAGGACTTTCCCAAAATGAAAAGATATCTAGAGGGATTTCGAAGATTTTAAAACTAAACTAAGAAGTCTTAGAGTGGTATACATGATTTATCAGAAAATGAAGAGATAAATTGAGAGATAAACAGAAATTTAAAACTAATGGAGGATTCAATTGTCATTATCCTTATATCATCAAATGAGATCCTCACATAAAGCTCCTAATAGAGCACTCAATCGCCATTATCCTTATATAATCATCAATAATGATGACCTCCTCTCCTATTGACATGACAATCTCCTTCATCTCTCTAGATTATGCTCGTCGACATCCCTCTCTTTGATTGGCTCCTTGGAATCTTTAGGCTAATCAACTATGGCTCCATTGCTGGTTGGTGCTCCATCTCATCCTACGTAAATGGCTCCTCACGTCACACTAGTAAAGGTATAATCTCCACTTCTAAATATTGCACAATTTGTAATATGGTGTCACTTAGCTAATGCATATATGTCTCCACGTAAGTAAGATTCGCTAGTTAGGTTGTTAGGACAGTTGACGGTGGTGAAGGTGGACTTGGAGCTCTCTTCAAGTCTACAATCTATTTCTCTTGGATTGGTGCCTACTTACGAATGCAAAGTAATACTCTCAATTTTTTATCCTACATTTAACCATCTAAATTGCTCTAAGAATCTTTATAGCAACCGGCATAGGAGTATCACTCCACTGTCATGTTTGTACCATCTAGTGATAATCAAATTCCTCGTGCCCATTATGTGTTGATTGAGCCATAGCCATTGATCTTGAAGTTAGCCCATTTAGGTACCCAAGAGCTATATAAAAATGATGCTAGAGTGCATCCTCTACCTCTAGTATATACAATAAATTAGGAATAAATCCCTCATACTAACTACATCAATGCTCTCCCTCAAACATAATAAATGCATCAAGAGATTATACAAGAATAACAGTTATGAGAATCTGTACCCAGACTAATTGAATTTTATGGGATGGTATAATGTATAGTGGCCATCAATTGTCAATAGTTTAATGAGTCCATATATAGATGATCCTAATCAAGGGAGATCTTGTTTAAATTTAGTATCTCTATGCGCTCCTCTATATCGAACTTAGTGTGGATCATAAATTGTTTGTAACTTAGGCTATAGTTCACACCTCCCATCCTAAACTTAAGGACTAATGCATCCTTTATGACATTTTGGTGTTGTCAACCTCCAGCATACTTACGAATTTTAGAATGAGCTGTCTGTAGACTAGGTCCTGAAATTTGAACACATCTAATCACCATCAAAAGATATGAGCTCTTGCACTGTATTAGTGAGATCCACTTACCTGAGTTGCCTTGTGTAAAAGATCTTATACCTCTTTTATTCCATCTTCATCTTAAAGTGTAGCAACAAATAATTTGGCTGCTCCTGTGTATCTACTATAGGTTATAACTCTACTGGAATTAGTAGTGGTTCCTACTTTGGATTTTACTACCTCTTTGGAACATTGTTCTCAAGGTAGTAGTGTAAAAAGTAGAGGCAATGGTGTTTATTCTGACCCTCTTATGAGGTAGCGGTTGTGTGGGTCTCATAAGTGGTGTGAATGATTCTTAAGTCCTTACTATAGTATTATATCTGAAAGAAAGTATGAATGAGCTCTTGAAAAACAATAATCAGTATCACATACATATATGAGAGTAGAGTATATCGTAATAAAATACAAAACAAGAAAATGAACCATTAAACAAGATACCTATGTAACCTATATATTTGTGTTTTCATTATGCATGCATAGTATAACTGTCATTGATAACTTATAATGTTAAAAATATCAATTTTCATATCCTTAATCTAATTTATAACATAAACTAACCAAACCTGGTTAAGCATACTAAAGTAGCCTAGGTAATTCATATAAACATCTTCACCATATAAAACATATAAAACACAGGTTAGGTAAGCCTTATATACCGCAGATTATGACCTTTACACGAGACCATGTGAGTGTTATGTAGTAGTTAAACATAGGTATTTGTTAATAAATATAGGGGCATGTTATTTGAATTAAATACGAAGGAGGAAATAAAAAAGGCAAGGTAAAAACATAGGCTTACATGGGACCATATAGGTATTGTTGGGGCCCGAAAATTTTTTATTTATTTATTAATTATTATTTATGAATTTAATTAATTGCTTGCTTACTTTAATTATTTTTATTTTGCTTTAATTGATTTAATTATGTGTTTATATAAATATTTTATGTTGGGCTTAGAAATTAGAAGTTAGAAATTTAATTGAAG
>JANZLD010000008.1:12069537-12088704 GCA_026413575.1 Erythroxylum carthagenense | reverse complement strand
GACCACGAACAACAGAAAAGGGAAAATTTTCATCTTGAGACTAGTCAGATGCAACCTGGATAACCTGAAGACAAATATCTACGTGTAGTCATATAATCACGAAATTCAAGCATCCGAAATCTAAGAAAATCATCAATCACAAGGACAAAGAGACTCTAAAATGTTCTTCTATAACCCAAAAAATAAATTCAAACAAAAGGGTTACAATCTGAAATGAAGCAATTCTAATCGCAATCGGTACCTAAACAACGTAAAGAAGAAATGCTTAGGACGCTTCCATCAAAGGGAGCAACCGAATTTAATAGTTAAGCCTCATACAATCACAATCCCAAAAATCAAAATTCCAAACGTGATTATTCATCAAGAAAAAATACCTAGAAAAAAGAGACAAGGATATTACCTCGAAAGAAAGGAACGGATTTTTTGGGAGAGAGGACCAAAGTTTATAAATAAACTAAGAATTGACCCAAAACATATAGGTATAATAAGGGTTTTCTTGTGGAGTTAAAATTGGAGGTGAGTCAAAACAAAATCAGAACAAGAAATCAAGAGAAAGGATGAAGAGGGTTGTTAAGTACATATATATATAGAAATTAGGTATCATTTATATGCGGGGATGTCTGTGAAATAAGAAGATGAAGTCTTTTGGTGTTGTGTAAGAATTCTCACTTACCTAGAATCTGGAAATGGTAGAATACTGGAATCACGAACCATAGAAGAGAACAACGTACGTTGAAGAAGTGGAAGATTTCGGAGGCTTGAACGTGAGAAGATAAGAGGAGGCTCGAAGATGTTTCAACGTCAAAGAAGGACAAGAAGTTTCGGAGGCTAGAACATGAGAAGACAAAAGTTGTTCTTCGAATAGGTAAAGATGGGTTGGGGTCATGTTTGTGTATTCTCCAAATTTTAAGAATAGTTGTCATTGATGCTTACTTATTTCAGTCTTCGTTTTTAACCTAACACAGATTTTGGAATATGTTAGGAATGTGTTAGGAATAAAATGGCTATTCCATTATACCAAATAGCCCATAAGGGATTTTGTGCTAAAGGAAAAGCCTTGGGTTTTTTGTATGTTGGAGACGAAAATTAGAGAAGTTAATTTGAATAAATTGGTTTGTCTAGGTAGCAACTGGCAGTTCATTACAAACCATCAATGTCATACATATGGAAGGATTATTATAGCTTATGATGGTGGTTATTTGAAAGTAGAAGTTCACGAATCTAGTCAGCAACATATTCACACTAAGCTTTGTTTCAAAATCGAAAATTCTTAGGTTTTAGCTACTTTTGTCTATGTATTCAACACTATGTTTCAAAGAACTGACCTCTGGAATTACCTAAGAAGGATCAAGTCTTTAGTAAATTCCCCTTAGGTAGTATACAGAGATTTTAATACTACTTTGTTCAGATCAGAGACTAAAGGTAAGTGTAACCTACTCAACTACTCCCCTAATATGTTTGATTTTATGTAGGAGGTGGAACTTATAGATCTAAAATCTAAAGGTCATAAGTTTACTTGGACAAATAAATAAAGTTCTATTTGGAACAACAGGAAAAAATTGGATAGAGCTTTGGTTAATGTGGAATGGCTACATTCTTTCTCAAGAAGCTTTGCGAAATTTCTAAACCCTGGTATCTCAGATCATACTCCTATAAAGATTGATAATTTGTTTACCACCTCTAGAGTCCATCATCCTTTTAGATCTAACAATTTTCTGGTTAATATGGAGGGTTTTCAAGAAGCAATGGTGAAGGGATTGGAGCATGGATGCTATGAGACTAAGCAGTACATTTGTATCTAAAAGCTTAAGCTATAAAACAGGAGCTGAAGATTCTTAATTGTAAGAGAGGTCTGAATCTTTCTAAAGAGATTGAAGTATTTAGGGATAAGCTCTCTTCTATTAAAAAAGTATTGGCAGAGAATCCCTTAAATGGTGCTCTAGCTATAATAGAGAAGGATGCTTTTAAAAATTACTTGGAAGTAGTGGATAATCAACGTTCTTTACGGAAGAAGAGAGCTAGAATAAATTAGTTAAAAGAGGGAGATAGATGTACAAAGTTCTTCTTAAATTCTATGTTAGCTCGAAAGAATACTAACATAATTACCTCTATTAAAACAGAAGTTGGAGTGGATGTTTTTGGACAAGACGACTTAGCTAAGGAAGCTATGAATTTCTACAACAATCTACTTGGATCAGAAGCTTCCCTATCTGAGTTGGATTATGATCTTAGACAATTTATAGCCCCCAAATTTCCTGACCATGAAGTTTCTTAGTTAAGAAGACCTGTTACAGATTAGGAAATCGATAAGGTTGTCTTTAGCATGAATGGCTGTAAAACTCTAGGTCTGAATGGCTTGAATGACTTTTTCTATCAGGAAACTTGGAATAGTTTGGGGCAATAGTTAAGGAGGCAGTACATGAGTTCTTCTTAAAATAGGTTTTACTAAAAGAAATAACAAGATCTTTCTATGCCTCATCCTTAAAAACTCCAACCTGGAAACTTGGAGTAACTATAGGCCTATTTCGTGTACAAATTTTCTCTACAAGATCATCACCAAGATTTTAGCAAATAGTTGAAAGAGGTTCTAAAATTTCTCATTAGTGAGAATCAAGGAGCTTTTATGACAAGCAGAGATATAGGGAACAATATACTTATCGTTCAAGAGCTTTTAAAAGGGTATAACTGCAGGAGAAGCCCCCAAAATTGCACTATAAAAGTTGATTTACAGAAAGCTTTCGATACTGTGAATTGGGGATTTCTGCTAAAAACGTTGGAGATAATGAACTTTCCTTTAATATTCTTCAAGTGGATTCAATAATGTATTTCTACTGCTTCCTATGGGATATTAATTAATGGGAGCCCCACGGAGCTGTATAAAGGGAAAAAAAGGTTTTAGGCAAGGGGATCCCCTTTCCCCTACCTATTCCCATTTTGTATGGAAATCCTCACCCAGTTACTGAAGCACAACACTTCAACTGATCCTAAATTTAGATTTCACTCCAAATGTAAAGAAGGTTCTCTAACTAGTTAATGTTTTGCAGATGACCTTATTCTCCTAAGCAAGGAAAATGTTCACTCAGTCTCTCTTCTGATGAAAACTCTCAATTTATTTAAGGAGTTTTCAGGCTTATGTGTCAATCAGCGTAAGAGCTATATTATACTCTCCAAAAGTGCTTCTCACCTCTCAAATGCTTTAACTCAAGCTACAGATATGGAAACTAAAGCTCCTCCTCTACACTACTTAGGGATTCTTATCTCATTAAGGAGGCTTAGATTATATGAATGTATTCCTTTGATAGGAAATATCCACAAAAAAGGGTTCATGGACCAGTAGAGCACTATCCTATAGAGGAAAACTTCAGTTACCGAAGTTGGTTATTTTGTCTATGAATACTTACTGGTGTTCATACCTTTTTCTTTCAAAAGGGTTGATTAAAACAGTAGAAAAACTGAGGAAACAGTTTTTATAGGGGAAAAGAAATGGAGAGAAAGGAATAGCCAAAGTAAGTTGGAAGACAATCTGTCAATCGAAAGATGAAGGTGGATTAGGATTAGAGTCAATCTCTACTAAAAACATATTTCTTATGTCCAAGAGGATTTGGAGAATCCTAAGTATTAAACAATCAATGTGGACTAAATGGATTCATTCTTATTTACTAAAAGGAAGGAGTTTTTGAGCTCTAAAAACCAAAGTCAGCTACACCTAGTTTTTTAACCAACTTCTTAGAATGAGGGAGGAGATGTATCAGTACGTTACTTGCCAGATAGGGCAGGAGATAGACTTTCTTTATGGTATGACAACTGAACAGGGAATGGACCTTTAATACAAAACTAGATGGTAAATTCCCTATTAAATCGATTCCCTAAGGATACTAAGCTCCAAGAAATAATAAGGAATGAGAACTGGTCTCATTCCTCATATGAGACTACACTTCTGCACATTCCTCAATTTAGAAGTCATAGGAAGGAGACATATATTTATGGAAGGGTATTCTCGTTTCTTTGATTATTGCTACGGAAGTTAGAAAGAAAAGGGAAAGGTCTGAAAATCGAGTAGGGTGGGATGCATTGATCTGGAATAAGGCCCTTAAACCTAATGTTAAGTTTCTGCTCTGGCTAGCAATGTGGGATAGACTAAGTACCTTGGATAGGTTAAAATTCCTAACCTCCTCTAAGTTATTATTTTACGCAATCTAAAGGACGAAATCAGAGATCACCTCTTCTTTGAATGTGTCTTCTCCTGAGGAATATGGGCAAAAAAATTTACTCTGTGTTCCCCTAATTTCAACTATGGTAGGCTCACAGATATCATACAGGAATTACCTAACTTGAATATTTCAAAATATGATAGGGCTATTATACTACTCTTGATGGCTACATGTTTTCAAGTTATCTAGTAAGAGAGAAATAGTAGAAGGTTTGAAGATCAATCTACTTCGATAATCTCTCTTATAAAACTCACTATTGCCAATAAGGGAGCAACAGATCATCAATAAGTTAAAACTACACTGTAGTAGGAGAATGACCCTTGTATGGAGAATATATCAATAGCAATTTCAGATCTTTCCTAAGAACTATTTACTTAATTCACAATGTAGAAATGAAATCCAACCATAGTTCACAACAGAACCCAGGATTATACAAGCAGATTATTCTTCGCAATATCTAAGGAAGTAGAGAGGTTGTTTAGTACTGACTCACTTGGAATTACTCCCCCTTTTCTGGGTCGAACATTGCTTGAAGATCAATACTATTCATCTATATCCCCGTCATTAACGGATAATTGTTTAAACAGTGGAGTTTTCAAGGAAAACAAAGGAAGATTTATAAATCTTTAAATCGCGTACCTTTTTCGTGGATGTGATCTCCTCCCCGTTCTCCCTTTCTGGCTAGACTCCGAAGTCTTTGTAAATCTTTAAGAAAATCAATTCTAGACAAGTGGAACTCATATTAGCTACACCCAATATGACTATAGAGTTCGACTGAAGGAGTTAAGTAAGGTTATAAAGCAGGAATCACTACTGATCTAAGTCATGATCTTTCTTACTGGCTTATGACTATAGAGTTCGATTGAAGAAGGAGTCGAGTAAGGTTATAAAGTCGAAATCACTACTGACCTAAGTCATGATGGCTTGTCACCAAAGAGCTAAGTCCTTAAAGAGTTTTCTCCCTCCTCTGAAAATAAAGTAAGTTCTTAGTGATACATAAAATGCCCTAATCCCTAAAGGTTATTTGAGATGGAGTCGGTTACCTGAGAAGAGTAGTTAGTTGAGCGAAGAACTAAGAAGAGGTTGTTCCATGGATCCACCGCAAGCATCGTCATCAGAGCATCGTCAATCATCCTCCTTAATTGAGTAAAGGTTCGAATATTCAAGAAAGGCAAAGATCGTTTGACCCTAATTGTCAAACGATATGTCTTTTGTTAAACGTTGTCGTTTCTGCTATCTTAGATGTACTCAGTGAATCAAGTGCGTCTATCCCACGTGGGAGAGACCCTTTCTAGATGTAATGTTCTTTAAATTTTTTAATAAAAAATTGTAATTTCTCAACAAAATTGATCCAGCCCGCTTGACCCAATTTTGACCCAGGTTGACCTGACTATAGGCTAAATGTGGTCAGCTAGACCCGACCTCAACCCGTGGCCCGACCGTTACTTCAAAAATAATGTTATTTTTAACATTTTTAAAAAAATATATATAAGATGAGTCGAGTCGGCTCATAGCCCGATCTAATCTATTGACATTCCTATAAGAGTTTATTTCTCTTTTACTCCTTTCAGTCTAAGGCTATAGGGGCATATCAGACTCAAACGATATGTCTTTTGTTAAACGTTGTCGTTTATGCTATCTTAGATGTACTCAGTGAATCAAGTGCGTCTATCCCACGCGGGAGAGACCCTTTCCAGATGTAATGTTCTTTAAATTTTTTTAATAAAAAATTGTAATTTCTCAACAAAATTGATCGAGCCCGCTTGACCCAATTTTGACCCAGGTTGACCTGACTATAGGCTAAATGTAGTCAGCTAGACCCGACCTCAACCCGTGGCCCGACCGTTACTTCAAAAATAATATTATTTTTAACATTTTTTAAAATATATATATAAGATGAGCCGAGTCGGCTCATAGCCCGATCTGATCTATTGACATTCCTATAAGAGTTTATATCTCTTTTACTCCTTTCAGTCTAAGGCTATAGGGGGATATCAGACTTTTCAGCAACCCCTCGAGTGATAGCCCAAAGTCTATATGGCTTTGATTAAAACTAATCCTATTATTTATTTATGTATTGTATTTGTTTTTCGTAGTAAGTGGTTCACCTCCATATATATAATTCTATATCCGTTGTATGTTCTGATGTGTATACTAGAAGTAACACTCGCGTATTGGATCATCTAACTGTCCGTCGGTGATGGTTTTGGATCCTTCTCTGAAGAGAAGGAAGTTCGTTGCTACCCCCATGGAAACTAAGGTGATTTTCTTCATCACCTCTTTCACTTTGGTGTTGTGGGTCGACATGGGTTCCATTGGAATTGGGTCTTTAGATCTTACTATGTTATATGCCTTTAACCTGCTATTAGTTCCTTGGTGTCCATAGTAATCCTATGTATATTCCAATTCTGATGGGTTACATCAGGCAAAGTTTGCGGCTTTGAAAGAAAAGATTGGGCGAGAAGTCCGGGTATTTGAAACATCAAGTCCCTCTTCGACCCCAGATCAAGTGTCCAATGATGGTATGAAAAGCTCCAACCTCTGGTATTTCTGGTTTAGAAAATTATAAAGATAAAAGGAGATTTTGGCTCGGGGTGTTTCTGTGTGAATACTATTTAGATGCTATCTATCTTTTTGTGCAGTGGACAATGATGACTTTTATGAGTTCACTGCGGAAGACTACGGCCGACTTATGGCAACAAAGAAGGAAGGCAAGTGACAAATTTGCTTATTAAGAATAGATATAACGATTCTATGGATGTATATTATCTGATTGTGAAAATAGTTGGTCCCTTTTTTTTTGCACATGATTTGCTGGTGCATGTGCATAATTGTCATTGTTGAGAAATAAATATTCATTTCTGAATTTATATTTAGGTTTCATACCGTTCACTATAAGAAAAAGTGAAATTTTGGACAGATAAATACTTAAAGACAAGAAAAATTCGAGAAGCTGAAGAAGCTGCTCGACGGTCGAGATTGACAAAGGTGCTTCCTGATTCCTAGTGGATCCTTTCTTGCCTACATTAGGAGCTGATCTATTTTAAAAATGTTATCAGATATTACACTAGTTTCAAAAATTGCTTGGTTATTTTTCACTGAAATTGTGTATTTACCTTTTGTATTCAGGCAGCAATTAGGATTCGCTTTCCTGATAATCACACATTGGAGGCCACTTTTCATCCATCAGAAGAGATTCAGAGCTTAGTTGATCTTCTCACGAAAGTGGTTAGACGACCAGAATTGCCTTTCTATATATGTATGCACAAACAAGCTCTTGTGATTCAGAATATTCTTCTCTTGAAGTTATTGCCTAGAAGCTTACTAAATCAGAAAGACTAAAGCATGGATTATAATCGCCACAGATACTACTCCTCCAAAAAAGCAAATAAAAGACTTCTCACAGGATTTTTATTCGGCTGGCTTTGTACCTGGTGCAATTGTGTATTTTTCATATGATCTACCAAAAGGTTAGTTCATTCTTTAAATTCCTTGGAAAATTGCAAATGTGAGTTCAGAATTTGTTAATCTTGAGTTCATTACAAATTTCGTGTCATCCTGATTGTGACCATTCATTTTTTCTCTCTTTTTTTTTTGTGATTATGCTTTTGTCATATATTTGTTCCTATTCTATTTTTTCCCACAAGTTTCATGCTGTATTAAAAAAACTCTTTAATAACTCTTAAGAGTTGATATATTCAATGACGATGAAGTTGTATCTTCACAAAGATTTTTCGTGAGCAAATTTTGTATATATCGCTGTTTAGTTTTTAAGATGCCTATAAGAAGTCTCTGAATTCTCTTTTTATTATCTTGTCCGAGTTAATGTGATTTATACATGTCTTTCTGATGCTAGTTCTTATACTTGCATTATAACATTCACGAGCTTGTCTCATATATTTCTGTACCTTTCCTGCGTTGCTGTTCAGATGAGGATGCCATGGCTATCAACTCAGGTCCCTTCCTTAACGAAGAGATTATGTCTTTGAATGGTTTGGATGTTATTTGTGAATTGGTGGAACCTGTTCAACCTGAACCAGAACTTGTGACACAAATTCCTTCCCCTGTTCCTCAAGAACCAAAGTCTGCAGGCAAAAAACCCATCAAACCAAAATGGCTGAAAATGTGATGCTATCAACCACATAGTAAGTTTCTTAGTTTCTCTTTGCTTGCTCCGGTAGTTCTACTCGGACATTGCCTGGTACAATCAACTGCAATGATTCTGATACAAGACTCTTATTGCTGCAGCAAACTCCAATCCGTGACTTGCATTACTGTTGGAGTAGTAGATGCAGTTGGGCCAACTAATACTTAGATCACCAGCTGGTTCAATGGTGTAATGGGGTTCATCGTTGTAATGGATTTAACTGACCTTTACTTGTGACTGACTCTGCAAACATTGTTTATACTTGCAAGGAAAGATAATGTGAATATTATTATATTAATGACATAAGTGATCTTAAACATTGTGTTCTTATAAGAAAAAACCAAAAAACAAGGCCACTGTGTTCTCACTTCACTTGCTTCCTTGGTCGGTGCGTTCACATGTTTATCTCAACAGATGGATGGTTCTTGTTAGCTGTTGTATTTTACGTACAGTCGTCTGTAACGTGCCCAAAAAGGAGTTTTTGGAGCATCCAATCTGAGGAAGGGCCTTAGCGCCTCATCCTCTTCATAGCAATCACCTTTAGCCTGCCAGGAAACTTGCATTGAAGTCATTTCTCTCAGGTTCTAGACCTCAAAATCGATGACGTCACAACATAAGAGCTTCTAGTTATGAAAGGTAAGCAAACAAATGAGAAGAGAGAGGCCGAGCTTGAAGGACAGGCTTGCATTGTTTTGATTGGCTTGCAGGGCGGGAATGTAGGAGAGGCCCAAGCTGGATGATCCATTCAATATAGAGGGCAACATAATTTGGAGTCTTAAGTTGTATGGTCTTTTTATTCCAATCCATGCCCTGCTTAACGTCCCTGCCTATCTTCGAGTCATTTCTAACGTTTGGATAGTCCTTCATCGTGGATAAATAAAGGCAAGGTCACAATCTTGCTGCCAAAAACTAGAAAATCCCTTTTCAGTTTTCAATCTCCAAGCGATGTTGACTACAAACACCGGGTAATTCTAGTAGTACGAGACAGACGGATGCCCGCTCTGACTAGCAAGTGTAAACTTTTGGTTTCCCGCTGGGCATGGTACTGGTGGTTGGTCAGCCTTTGAAATACTAGTATTAAGTGGCTAAGTATATCTAAAGTTCTTGGGAAACAATGCTATGCACACAGCTCTTGTTATTCTTGATTCTAATCTTGGACCGCTTCTACTTGCCTCCAGAGGAGTTAGGTGAACACATACTCAACCATCTAATGAGAAGAATTAGACGGCCCATCTTTCACACAAATCATTTAGTCACCACACCTGTAACTGTTCAATTTCAATGTGTTTCAACTACCACCCAAAACCAAAATCTGTTGTAGGTGGAAAAGGGTTTCTATTTAAGGGTTTAGAATAACTTCTCTAAATCAATTTAATAATCCTCCAGAAACAAAGAAGTGGAAATAGAAAAATCGTGACTTTTACCTCGCGAGTGGCGGGTAGGTTGACATCAGACAACAAATCGGTGCCGTGGCATGTGGTTGTGGTCAAGTGACTCGGAGACCACAATAATCCGTTGCCACGTGTTGATATCCATTTAGTTTTCAAAACCAAGTGTTATGGGACGATTCGTGAGGAAACAATGGGGATTGCCTAGTGAAGTGGAAGATACGGCGGCTGGTAAAACGTACAGTCTTACGTCAGAAGTTACATCGACATTTTGGTAAACTATAACTAATCACTGTCCCACCAACTTCTTTCCTCCGAACACCCTCTTTCTTGTTCCTGGACTCTCTTGTCTACACATAAAGATCTTCTTGCTGACTTCTTCCCCTTTTCCACCAATTATTTTTACCTCCGCAAAATCCGAGCCCACTTCTCTTGGCTTTTTGATCTCTTCGTGTGGTAAATTCTCTTCTTTTGGTAACTGCTGTGTTCGTTCGATGTGATTAAGTGTGTTTTCGATCTGCTTTTTTCTTTGATACCCTCTTCTGTGTTGTTGTTATTTCCGATGAGACCGAGAAAAAGTAGAATTTGTTATGTTTTTTTTGGGATGATGATCACTGCATGTATGGTGTAGCCTTTTGGCTATAGTTGTTAACTTTTTTTCTCATTCTCAAGTTGAGTTTAGTTGACTTTTTGGTTCAGACTGTCTATATTGTAAATAAGTAGTCTTCTGTTTCTTATTTTCCCTTTTCGTGGGTTACTGATGACGATATAGTTAGTGGTTGATCAAGAAGTTCAAGCAAAGTTAGGAGATGAGTACGGGTGAGTGGTTGTTGGAGAAGCGATCTAGCCTTAGAAACGACTCTTTTGCGCGAGACAATGAGAATGGGGCGCCTGAAACTGGGTGCCTCTCAATTGTCGTGCTTGGTGCTTCCGGTGATCTCGCTAAGAAGAAGACTTTCCCTGCTCTCTTCAATCTCTACCGTCAGGTAACAGATCATTCTTACTTATCTGTTATGCGTGTATGTGTCCGGAGACTTGCTAGTTTCTCCCTTTACATTGACTCAGGGCTGATCGTTTGTAGTTAGTATCTTTACATAATATACAAGTTCTGTTTTACCTTTTACCGAACGATTGGCTAAGAATTGGTTTTGATGCACAAAGGGATTTCTGCTAGAACATGAAGTTCACATTTTTGGGTATGCAAGGACAAAAATCTCAGATGATGATCTCAGAAATCGCATCCGTGGGTATGATATTTTGCAGCTTCGTTTGCTTGTAGTTCTTCAAAGCTGCATGGTTTGTGTGCATTTGTGTAGTTAACAACGAATAACAAGGATGATTCCATTTTCATATTTTGATTTAGCAATCATCTGCTTGTAATTTTTGCTATTGAAACACAAGATGGAGGCAGTGGGGAAAAAACAAGTTTCATCATGCATACACTAGTGCTACCTAGCCCTCAATTATATCTTGTATTATCACAGTGCAATTGTGCTAGTATCTTCACTTTCACACACGTTCTACTTCTGACCTTTTCAGATTTCTCTGGCCTCCTTCCCGTTTCCACAAAATTTAGTGAATCTTGTAAATGAGACTTAATGATTGCTGGACTATAATTATAGGTACCTTGAAAAGGATGATTCTTTTGGGATCTCAGAAGATTTATTGAAGTTTTTGCAACTGGTTAGTCCTCAATTTTTTGCATATTTATATCCGTTGCTTCTTTCGTGCCTGCATCAGTAACATAACATTGGTTTGTGTCATTTTGTAGATCAAATATGTAAGTGGTTCCTATGACTCTGAAGAAGGTTTTCGGCTATTGGACAAGGAAATTTCAGAACATGAATTATCTAAAAACTCTATTGAAGGGTCATCTCGAAGGTTATTTTATCTTGCACTTCCACCTTCGGTATATCCACCTGTTTGCAGGATGATCAAGCAGTGCTGCATGAATAAGTGTAAGCTTCTCTAGCAAAAAACTTCCAGTATCTCATGTTACGATTTTCTTTGACCAAGAGAGCATTCCTTTCATGTTAATATCTTATCATCATTTGCGTATCATGTCAGAGAACTGAATAAGAATGAACCATTAGGTAGAGTAATGTGTTTGACCTTAGGAACTATCTCTAGGCATCTTTTGGGGGTTGATAAAAGGAAAGAAGGTAAAAGGAACCCAAAAAAAAGGGAAAAGAAAGAACTGCTGTCGTTATTTAGACACCAAACTAAGCGAACCTTTTTCTGGCCTTCTCTGTCTACTTGTAGTTGTTCCCAAATAGGAATCTGAAATGATTTCTTTTATAACATTTGTTTTTATTCATGCATATGCTAGTAGATACCTTTCTTCTGAGAGGCGTGCTTAATGTACTCCTGGAAGCTTGATTCAAGTGACCATTCTGTTCTGTTTAACCATTTTATTGGTCAACTTTGCTTCTAACTTATTGACGCAGTTGAGAAATCATTTGGAGTGGCCACTTTAACCTTAGAAAGAAAACTCTTTTTGTGTTCATAAAATTCAATATTCAAGATTGGAAATATTTACAACTGCTAACTGGTACCTAATGTATTACGGATTAGGTAGTAACCAAAATATTTATAAAACTAATCCCCTGGTTTCAGTTTTGGCAGAAATCACTTCTTTTTTTGTCATTTCGGGTTCTATGAACATTTTTTTCCCCTTCTCCTGAGGTTTTAGGCTATGGGTAGTAGCCCAACTCTGCATGTTGACATCATTTGCTTCCTCAATGAATTGGAATTTTTCAACCAGTATTGACATTGTGCATGCCATTGTATTTCTTTTCAGCTGATCTTGGTGGATGGACTCGGATAGTTGTCGAGAAACCTTTTGGCAAGGATCTGGAGTCTTCGGAGACACTTAGTTCTCAAATAGGAGAATTGTTTGAGGAACCACAAATTTACCGTATTGATCATTATCTGGGGAAAGAGTTGGTGCAGAACATGGTAGGTTGTTCATGAATTGATCCATAATTCATATTCTTCAGTTTTTTTTTTTTTTTTTTGTTAGTGTGGCTATTTTATATTTTCTTGGTTGAATCTGCAGTTGGTACTTCGCTTTGCAAATCGATTGTTTTTGCCTCTTTGGAATCGCGACAACATTGACAATGTCCAGGTGAGGATATTTCTTGTAGGCATTAAGCTGAAGATGGCTTTAGAAGTATACGCTTAGTAGCACAATGATAATGCAGTCAAATTTACCTCATCTTACCCTATCAATAGAGAAAAAAGGAGAGCAAAAAGAGGATAAATTCACACTATTATGAGTAGTCCTCAGTTTTCACTTTCTAGTCTTAAACCTTAAAACATCAAATTGCAAGATTCTGCCCTTTATTTATATTCGAGAATTAAAGTTGCTCATGTATTCTGCATCCAAATTCTATCTTGATTTTGCAGATTGTATTTCGAGAGGATTTTGGAACTGAAGGTCGTGGTGGATACTTTGACGAATATGGGTATGCATAGTAGATACTGACTTTTCATAACTGCTGCAGCATGTGAAGGAGATTAGTGCCTTTTAACCATATCAATGTGCTTGAATATGGACTTTGCATGTTCATAATTCCAGTTAGGGGGCTGGATTTTCCATTTCAATAAAATTACTCTCTAGTGAAATTAACAACTTGCTAAGTTGTTAGTTTGAAATAACTAAATGTGCCTTCAAATTTACATAGTCTGTTCCGGATGTTTCTTATCTGTGTAACTTAGGTGTGGGAAATGTATTGATAATTTTCTTTCGTTTTCTCACAGAATTATCCGCGACATTATCCAAAATCACCTATTGCAGGTGAGTTCCAATGACTTAACCTGAAGAAGTGTCCAGGATAATCAAATTGTCCTTCACATATTGAAGCAATCACTTGTATATGATTAGTGTACAGTAATTTTTTGGTTTTGGATTGTGATTTTTTCCACATGTAATAGATTCAGCCCGTTACTTATTTCAATTGGATAGGATATGATATGTGTAGATTGGAAATCATTTTCTCGTTTCTACATAATAGATCCATTTAGAAGCTTTTCTCCAACCCTTTACTCACTGCTTTTCCTATAAATGCAGGTTCTTTGTCTGGTTGCCATGGAGAAACCAATATTGCTCAAACCTGAGCATATTCGGGATGAAAAAGTGAAAGTATATTTCTCCTCTCCAATACTTGAACACACCTATTATTTCCTGTCATGCTCTGGGTTTTTATGTTGGTATTGTTTAAGAGCCACAATGCTTCTACCACCACTGTTCCTTTCACAATGACAATTTTGCTCAGACTTCCAAGCATTACTATTGTTTATCTTTAAGCTTAGCTATATTACACGTCCATCAGGAACTTTTGCTGTGATTCTTGGAAGCTCGGTTTTCATCCTGATTATTACCGGTCTAAATGCAGGTTCTTCAATCAGTACTTCCAATTAAAGACGAAGAGGTTGTCCTTGGACAATATGACGGCTACAGAGATGATCCAACAGTTCCTGACCATTCAAACACCCCAACTTTTGCAACTGTTATCCTCCGTATTCATAATGAAAGATGGGAAGGTAAACTTACCCTTTTCCTAGAAAACTGGTTTGGTAATGCACTCAGACACTTTTGGGTCGAATATCTGGCTTAATATAACTTTGGAGCCTTAGATTTTAGCCTAAACAAGCTTTGAATTCAATTTGTTCAAGCGATTTAATATTTGTGTCATTTCTCAGGTGTCCCTTTCATCCTTAAGGCAGGAAAAGCATTAAGCTCGAGAAAAGCAGAGATACGAGTTCAATTTAAGGATGTTCCTGGGGATATATTCAGATGTATGACATCGTTTCTGTAAAATTTGAGCATTAGTCCATGTTGTACAAAGCTCAATGACTCTTCCTTATTTTGTTTCTTTATTTATCATCTATTTTGCAGGCAAAAAACAAGGAAGAAATGAGTTTGTAATACGCCTTCAACCCTCTGAAGCCATTTACATGAAACTTACGGTATGTGTGTATTTTGGTAATTCTATGCTCTATTTATTCTGTATACATGAAACACTGTGGGCATGTTAGTTCGCACTAAGTGTATAGGTTCCGATAGTAAGGTTATCATGGTCCTGTCTGACTTTTGATGTCCTTCAATTTGATCATTTTGGGGTGCCTAATCAATTTGTTATTGCATTTTCTTTTCCTATAGATTCTTAACATAAAATAAACCTGTCAAGATCCTCGAAGGGATACTCTATATCCAACCTAAACAAGACAATCTAAGCCTTCATTGCTACGCACAGTTCCTGGATACAATTCAGCAAACAATTTACCAAATTTCTCTATGTATCCCATGCAGGTCAAGCAACCTGGATTGGAGATGTCAACTGTTCAAAGTGAACTAGACTTGTCTTATGGGCAACGG
Organism: Erythroxylum carthagenense; assembly: GCA_026413575.1. Taxonomy (NCBI): domain Eukaryota; kingdom Viridiplantae; phylum Streptophyta; class Magnoliopsida; order Malpighiales; family Erythroxylaceae; genus Erythroxylum; species Erythroxylum carthagenense. The sequence goes on along the minus strand of JANZLD010000008.1, from coordinate 12,073,578 downwards.
TATCAAGGGGTTGCGATCCCAGAGGCTTATGAGCGTTTAATTCTTGACACGTATGATTCTTGTGTCCCCTAATTTCTTTTGTTAGGAAGAGTAAAATGATGGAAACTTGTAGTGTTCTACAAACACGAGTTCAAGGTTTGTGTATAGATACTGATAAAGCTAATGGTTTGTGGCTTTACAGAATCAGAGGTGATCAACAGCATTTTGTTCGGAGAGATGAGTTGAAGGTAGAGTTCTTTTACGTTAAATCTTTGAAGAGAAAATAAACTTAAATTTACCTTCACATTGCTACAATTATCAGGCGGCTTGGGAAATTTTCACACCGCTTCTGCATCGGATTGACAATGGTGAGATGAAACCAATCCCATACAAACCTGGAAGCCGGGGTCCTGCTGAAGCAGATGAGCTCCTGGAAAGAGCTGGGTATGTTCAAACACATGGATATATCTGGATTCCTCCCACTTTGTAGAAGTGCCTTGCTTGCTATGGCATTTTGTGGAATCAGCATAACTACATAAGTGAGGTCTTCTGGCTATGACGAGCCGTTAAAGGATTCTATGGTTATATGCCTTGCATTGCATGTGGTATATGTATCTCGAGAGTTTGGCTTTATATAAGGCTTTTAACAGCATTCCATTGAGGTGAAAAAAGAATGTTTGCTGTAATGTAACATAAGCTTTCCTCCTAAATAAAATGCCACGATGCAATTTCATGTTTTATTAATCTGTTCACCAAGTCAGCAATGTGTTTTTGTCAATACCTTTAGTCTTTATGAGTCGAAGAAATAATAATAATAATATTAATAATGGAAATATACATTCAACTCTACTGTGCATTATTTATTTAGTTGATGACTTTCCATGAATTTCAGTGATCGAAGTTGTAAAAGAAAATTTTAAGTAACCCAACAAAACTCACCTTGCAGCTCTTTGATTATATAAGATATATATACATGTTCCGACGCTTACATGTGTGTGTGTAGTTCGTGTCTCTAGCGTATATAATTTCTGGGTCTGCTTAACTTTGGCTGAATTCACTGCTAAACAATGATTCGGTCCGGTAGCGGACCTAATCAATGATTTGACCCCGGTTTAAAATTTGATTAGACTTGATTTATGCTATCCATTCGAAATTCCAAAAGTGCCCGCACTCTAACTTGAAATCAATCTTACCCAATCTTCCATCCCTTCTGTCTCCATCGCGAGGTCATTGTCGCCAATTCGCCATCGCTAGGACTCTTGAGATGAAAGAAGAAAAGTTGGAAAGTTGCAACTCCCCGTTTAGTTGCTTAGTAAAGAACTACCCTTTGAAAGAAAAAGGTGAGGGAGTTGTTCATTCTACAACTCATGAACAACAATTACACCAATAAAAGATATACGGATTAAAAACTCCTAGGCGTAAGTAAGTTAGTAAGGAATTTTTTTGACTTAAGTGAAGTTACGGATTCGAACCGTTCTTATGTATGCAGTCGTTTAAAACTTGAGGTCAGAACTTTGCCTCCTGTAAGAGACCTACTTGGCTCGAGCGGGAATTAGTTTGGATGTGAATGACTTAAAGGTATCTTCCCATTATTGAGACCCTCCTAGGATACTTCGTGGGTAACAAAAAAAAAGATATACAGATTAAAAGGAGGATCTGAAGAGGGGCTTGGAGGTTAAATTTATCATCATCATCATCATCATACCCCGAAATCCCGCAATAAAGCAAGATTTGGGGGGCTTGATAGTACGCAACCTTACTCTTACATTATAGAGAGGCTATTTCTAGTAGGCACACATGTAAATATTTGGAGGTAATTAAATTATGGAGCAAATATTAGAATAATGTTACCGTCACTTTTACTACAAAAAAATGAAGTTTAACGACGAAAATTACCGATAGAAAACTTACACATTTTGTTAGTAAGCTAGGTTAGCGACGAAATTTGTCGAAGGACTAAGGTGTCGAAAAAACGGCTTTAGGTAATAATTTGCGATGAACCACTGATTGTCTATCGTAAATTTGCCGACGAACATTTTGTGTTACTGTCGGTGAATATATCGATGGTTATTGTTTCAGTCGGTAAAGTTTGGTAACCTTAACGACATAATTCATTATTCTGTCGGTAAGTTAATGATAATATTACAAACAGTTATTAATTATCCATTGGTAATAGATTTTATCGACGAACTTTATTTTTTGTTAGTAAATTTACTAAAACTATTTTTTAGCTTTTCCTTATGTTTAATTTTATTTTATGATCTTATGGTTGATGCATAATTTATACATTTATTAGTTATCTGTTAATAATATTTTGATTTGTTTATATATTTAATTTATTAAAACATAAAGTTAATTGATGATATAAAATAAAAATTATCATAATTGATAATAAAAAATTATTTTGTATATAATAAGTATTTAATTAATACGAAATAACTACAAGTACGCTATTCATTTTGTTACCGTGGATGCTCTGATTGCTGCGATAAGGTGTTGCTCCTTCCCTTCAACTCATCCACCTCATTATAAAGTTAAATTATATACTCCATCGACTGTTACAATTGAGTTGCCAATGTTTTTACTATGCTTCGAAGCTCATAGACTTCACTAGGTGCGGATTGCCTACTAGATCTGCTGTACTAGATGTGGATAATTGCAAATAACATATGTTCGCTAATGAACCTAAGCCGAATATCCTTACACGATGATCCCTAGTATCCACTGCATGGAGATAGGTTTGACTCTCATCGACATCTTCAGACTTCTGAGATTGTCGTTGGATCCTTTCTTGTATTTGGTCATATCAGAAAGAAATGTTTATGTTAGTAAGTGACAATTATTAAGCATAAATTTCACATATATTTAGTTTTCTACATTGGGTGTTGATGAAGGTCACACTGTCATACTTCTTAGTGTGAATGTGCAAAAAGAGTTGACGGGGAGTAGGCTTTGGGGACGGATGCAGAAATTATTTTGAGTATGGGCAAAATATTTAAAGTACTCTTATATTACTGAAAAAGATACAAATATTTGTATATTTGTTAAACAAAAAATTACATCATTGTCTTGAGCTTCTTACATATAACCTATTATAATCGTTCCCTACAAATCCTTATATTTTGATATCGTTGTAAAATTTTCTCATTGCAAATAAGCTCTTCGTTTTCTATCACGATCATTAAGATGATAATCTAAAATTTTTTCTACAATTCTGAATTAGACTGAAGATCATCTAAATTGACTTCTAAATGAGGATGCTTTAAAAGATTGGGGCTAGAATCCTTATTTGTAAGAGACCTTTTGAGAAATTTGTTCATAATTGAAATCAAAGTTAAGTAATTAGGAGAACATAAAATAAATAAAAAATTATCTATTCACAAAAATTAACTAATTAAAACTATTTGAAAAACACTTCACACATATGCAAATTTATGAAATTCACAAACAAAAGTAAAATTTTCATATATATTACGATTGGACTTGATATAGAAAAGGATGTACTATACTACTTGGAAACCTTAAACCAATCATCTATTAGTAATAATAACCTATCTTTGTAAATTTTATCATCATTAAGAAGAGATGTCATTTTGTTTCGTCATTTCCATTGGGTCATCCATTATTTACACCTTTAAATTTAATGATCATGTTTCCTTCACTTTCTAAAGGGATAGATGTAACGAATTTTTATTGTGATAGGCTTGAGTTTATCAAATACATCTGTATGTCTTTTTTCCACTTATCAATACGAGAACTTCTACTATTTTCAATTTAATTCATAAGGGCATTTAAGGTACTTCTTTTATCCTTATTATTACTAGTGCTAGATAGTTTGTACTGTTTTTGTTCATTTTTACAACTTTATATTCTATGATTTTTCATCAACAAGTTTGTATTTTCGAATAGTTTCCTCTTTATCTTGTCAGTTGTCAACCTTCAATTTGCTATCTGTTACATGCTTACAGCTTTTTTGTTGGACCCTGAACTTTTGATGAAAATTAGAAATATTAAAATGAATTTAAAGTGAGAAAGAATTGGTGAGAATGAGAATGAATTTAA
>JANZLD010000008.1:12042831-12061433 GCA_026413575.1 Erythroxylum carthagenense | reverse complement strand
GAATAAAGTATGATAGCATCGCATATTGTTCTGTTCTTCCTTATGTTCTGCACTTGCAGTTTCTAAAAAAACCAACAGAACAGACAGAAACAAGTCAAAGTGAAGAAAACGAAAAAGAGGAAATCAACCCAACCATAATTAGAACCTATTGAAACAGAAGAATTAAATCATTTTGGATATTATCGATAAGATAATAAAATAAGAAAATTTCTTACAAAATATACACTAAAACATATAACATTAGAACCAGATAGAAATCTTAATTTAGAATGTGTATTATCACCAAAAAAAATTACTCGAATGTGCATCCGCAGTAGAACTTGTATCAACTGCTCCATGTGAGTTAGGATTTATTACTTCATTATTTCACCTTGCAATTGTACTGCGTTACGTTTTTCATCATTTTCAGTTTATTCTTTGGATGATCAGGAGGATATCCATGCTTCTTATAGCATACATCAATGATGTGAACTGTATATCCATAAAAGCTACACATAGATTTCTTTAGTACTTGACTTCCTTGAAAATTCTTCTTAGGATATGAATTGTCCACTTGCTTTCTAGAATAGCCTCTACTGAGAAAAACACTATGCTCTGCAATTTGTACAACAATTCCCCCTGAAAATTGTCTCTCTTGTTGTATAACCATTGAACACACTTTATTGATCTTTGGTAATGGATCTATTAACATGATTTATGAGCACACATTTGAAAAAATGTTATTTAATCCTCTAAGAAAACTAATTATTTGATCATTTTGCTTATAAATCTTTATCTTCTCAGGTGCATCGCAAGATAAATCGAAGATGGTCTTAGATTCAATAACTCATCCCATAGACCTTCTAACAGTGTATAGTAATATGTGATGCTGAGACTACCTTGTTTGAAGGAATAATTATCTCCTTGTAATTTTGCAACGTGTATGTTATCTCCTTGAGCGAATTGATCTCGTAAATCTTTCCAGATCTCAAGTGCGGAATCAAACTAGATTACGCTTTGTTGGATGGATGGTGTTAATGATTTTAACAACCAAGAAACCACCTTCGTGTCGCATCTCTCCTATGCTGGAAACATTGAATCTCCACTTGCCGGTATAGTAATACTTCCATCACCGAATTTAAGCTTATTCTTTGATAACAGTGCCATTCACATGACTCTTGACTAGGTGTGATAATTGGAGCCATAAAAAGGAGGACTCACTAATACAAGAGAAGGATTTTCATTTAGATGTAGGTAGTACGGGCTATTTGGTTGATCTTCACTTCAACTGGCATTGATTCCGGACGCCAATTTGTTAGATTCTAGAAGCTGTTTGATTAGGAATGAAAAGAGGGAGAAATTACCTTCTTTGATACCATAAACGAATTTATTGGATCGTTTGATGAAAAATTTTATCGATCTTTTATTTTTTGTAACTTGTTTATATACAATTTACATGGAATGCTAGGAAAATAGAGCAGCTAACTAACTATGGAACGATCTAGAGCTAGAGCAGTTAATAAATAAAATAAACTCCAAAACAGAAAGCAAACATGGATAACCGGAAAATAAATACATTGGCGCCATACCTTCTCTAATATAGATACTAGTTAAAAGATGGGATCTTTGGTTCGCTGGTGATGGATTTTAATGGCTTGTTTGTTACTGGATAGACATATATGTTCAAGTACGACTCTGTGCATGGGCCATGGAAGCACCAGGACGTAAAATTTAAGGACTCCAAGACTCTCCTTTTTGGAGACAAGCCAGCGACCATCTTTGGCTGTAGGTATTGTTAATCTTACCTGATGTTCTTGGCTTTCGAAATGCAGTTATTTTTTCAATTTGATTGTTTCCTTTAACGTTATTGATTGAATTACTAGGAACCCTGAGGAGATTCCGTGGGGTGAGACGGGTGCAGAATATGTTGTGGTATCCACTGGAGTTTTCACTGACGAGGACAAAGCTGCTGCTCATCTCAAGGTCTCCACTTTTTCTTTGCCATCCTTGTGAATTGTGGTTTTTTCTGATAAATATAAGCTTCTAAATTATTGGTTAATTTGGATGATAATCACTATTGGGTTTTGTTTAATGATCTTTAGGGTGGTGCAAAGAAGGCAATTATATCGGCCCTCGGCAAGGATGCTCCCATGGTTGTTGTTGGTGTGAATGAGAAAGAGTATAAGGCGAGTTTGATTTCATTTCCAATGCTAGTTGCACCACCAACTGCCTTGCTCCCTTGGCCATGGCACCCTTCTGTTCCCTCTTCTAATCTACTTCAATTTTTGTTGAGAAGAAAAACTTCCGATGATGGTTGTTGGTACCACCGTTCCTTCTTGTTTACAGGTTATTCACAATAAATTTGGAATTGTTGAAGGTCTTATGACCACTGTTCACTCCATAACGGGTGAGTTCTTTTCTTCGGTGCATCAAGATGCATAATATTTGTGATTTTCTCACCCTCCATGTATCTAATAGGATGATTGCTGATAGAAGCAAACCTACCTGACCTCCAGGCTAAACCCATAGTGCTTACTGTCCATGAGTAGTTGCAATTCACTACAGATGTTTCTCTTTATTCATTTCATGTTACATATTTAGCCACTCAAAAGACAGTTCATGGACCGTCTAGCAAGGACTGGAGAGGTGGTAGACCTGCTCCATTCAACATTATTCCTAGCAGTACTGGAGCTGCTAAGGTACTTGATCATTGAGTCCTTTTAACTTTCCTGCAACTTGTCTGCTTGCTCGATATTAATTAGCTATCTATATTGCCTTTTAAAATCTTAGTATGCTGTAACATTACTACTCAGTTAATGCACCCATTTATATTTTCTACTTAAAATAGATTTTCAATTATTGAATTCTGCTGATATTGAAGTTTCCAGCATTCATTTGTCGTCTTTCCATGTTTTTTAGGCTGTTGGCAAGGTGTTACCGGCACTAAATGGCGCGTTGACTGGAATGGCTTTCCGGGTACCCACAGTTGATGTATCAGTAGTGGATCTCACGGTGAGAGTGGAAAAAAAGGCCACTTACATTATGAAGATGTCAACCCAGCAATAAAGTAAGGAGGTGACATAATATGCTAAAAAAAAAACATGGCGCTCTGAACCATATATGATGATGCTCAATTGCTTAAGATTTATTCTTATTTGATGGAATGCAAGGAGGCATCCCAGGGCGAAATGAAGGGAATACTTGGTTACACTGAGGATGATGTTGTCTCAACTGATTTCTTGGGTGAGAGCAGGTGTGTGACTGTGAGAAGGCATTTTGTGATACATATGATTTGCATTCATCCTCTTTCTCTGTGGTTGTTCGACATATTTTCTACTTCAGATTACTCTCTCCTTTTATACCTATTTTCGTTTTTGTACTGACTTCATAATGTTATCGTTTGATAGGTCAAGCATCTTTAATGCTAAGGCTGGAATTGCTTTGAATGATAACTTGGTTAAACTCGTCTCTTGGTACGACAATGAGTGGGGTTACAGGAAATGGACTTTTCAGACCATTCATGTTCTTCTATTCTATAAGATGTTCTAGAAGTTCATGTTTCTTGATGCATATCTTCTTCTGCAGCTCTCGAGTGATTGATTTGATCCGCCATATAGCCTCCGTGTAATCAGCTGATAACTAGTTCCATGTTGGTTACATGATGTGGAGTTCCTTTATCTAGTTTGTGATTCGGACTGGATCCCGGCTTAGGGAAGATACTATATATTGATAATAATCAGGCTCTGAGAAACTTTTTAACTTTCTGGATTCAGGATCATTTGCACATCCTGTGGTCCATTTTCATCTTTTTACTGGATAGTGCTTTCCCTTCTTGCTCATGATTGAAGTTTAGCATGATTTTCATAATCAGATGCAAGTTTTAGTTGCCAGGAGTGGAATACTAGTCTTAGCAGTTAGCTCTCTGGCTGCCAATGTTGTTTTGACATTCAGTCAAGTCACAGCCTAATTCTACTCTGAGCAAACAATAACCCACCCCATTAGTTTTCAGATCATTTGCCTACCTGCAGTGCATGTCGCGGCACTACCGGCCGCGTCGGTACTAGAGCTGGTCCTAGCAATCCACGAAGCGTCAATGTCTTAACTTTTCCGATTCATTCACGGTTTTCAACTATATCCTCAAACCTATATTTCACCGTCTCGGACTAGAATCCAGTTTTAGATGGCCTGTCACTTACAAAGAAGATCTAGAGTTAAAATGTCAAATCATGACACAAGGGGGAAGCAAGAACTTAAAGCTTTTTCACCTTCTGACAATTGTTGATGTCAAACTCTAGCTGGGTCCTCATTACAAGTAAACATTAACTACCAAAACATGTAGCGAGGACCATTTTGCATAAAATGATTCATATTTTCTAATAGAATCACGAAACACTGGTTCTAGATTCGTATAATCAGATTCTGGTATGAATTATGGTGGCTAACCGCAGTGTAACAAATTCAATAACATACTGGAATGACTAAGGCAGCCATGAGACGAAAATATCCATAAGCCCATTCCAACTGCAAATGAATTGAACCTACATCTCTGGATCAGTAAAATAGCAGAACGTGGACAGGAGAGAAATATCCAACGGTTATTCTTCAACATTACATCAATTAAATACTCAAGTCCCTAAAATTTAAATTATTAAAAGGGTTCTGATGACATATTGCAGGAAAAGCAATTCACAATCCGGTCAAATATGACCACTCAATACCCTGCAGGCAGAGAAAAAACCAAAACTAGGAACTACTATTACCATGACGGAAGATGGAGATCTTAGTCACAAAGTATGACAGCAATTCACAATCCTGTTATGTATGACGCATCGTGATACACTGCAATGAAAGAAGAAAATAAAATTAGGAATTATTATTCCCTAATCCAACATGGGGGTCCTATTCAAAAACACAAATTATAATAGCAATATACAATACAGCATCCTTGTCCAAATATTACATTTTAACGGCCATAAAGCCAATCCTCCAAATGCACCCAAACACACACCAAAAGAAAAAAAACAAACAAACAACAGACAGACAGACAGACAGCAAAGAGACCGAGGAACCACTGTCTAATTAGTATATAGCATATTTCATGTCCAAAACATCTTTCTATACTAACGAGTTATTAACCTCAAATAATGTAGAGCAACAAACTTTCTTCTATTCAATTTTTGTATCCAACAGACAGCTACTTGGCGCAAGCAAAGTGACATGCTCTAGCATGAACTAATCACACCAGATATTCATGTGTAAAAATGACAGTTCCATTAACCAATAGGTTGCATTTTGGCAGTGAAAACAAATTGCAAACATCAAACTTTCAAATGCTAGAAAAGCATGGGACTACATATCATGCCAGTTTTGTTCCAATTTTTTTAAAAGAGTACATCAATTCCTCATTTCATGTACAAATTGAAGTCCCATGTGCTGATAATCCCATATGATTACTCCAAAGATATGAGAAAGTGTCATTAGGATCCATTACAAATATATGAAGGAATAATAGAAAGCCAGTCATACCCAAATTCTATTTCATGTCCATATCACTGAAGGGAAAAACAAGCAAAAGCACGTCGCATAAAGAAAGAAAAAAATTACCTACTCAACGACTTGGATTTAATGCCAGAAGCATGTTGTTTCCTCCAGGAAGGTATGCCACATTAGGTGACTTAGCCAGAGTTGCAGCAATTTCCTTTGCAGCCTCGATTCTTCTCAGTTCAATCAACCCTGAACCGAACTTTGAAGTTGCACTAGAAATCATAATGGCAGCTTCACTCTCACCTTCAGCCCTGATAATTGAAGCCCTTCTTTCCTGGTCAGCTTTCATGACAACAAACTTGGACCTCTCAGCTTCTTGCTGCGCCACCTGCTTCTGCTCCACAGCCCTTGAAAACTCCATTCCGTAAGACAAGTGGGTAATTGCGACATCTTCCAGAACAATATTGAAGTCCTTTGCACGTTTAATGAGTGACTCCCGAACCAGAGCAGAGACATGAGGCCGTTCAGTAAGGAGTTGATCAGCATTGAATTGTGCAACAACTGCTTTCAATACTTCATTTCCAATAGAAGGGAGAACCTTTTCATCGTACTCAAGCCCAAGGTGTTGAAAAATATAAGGCAATCGTGACACCTAAGTTAAATCACACGAATATCATCGGATGCACAAAAACCAATATGCACTGAAGTTTTGTCACATGCATACATATGCCTGCTAAAGTTGAGAATCCAGATTCACAAACATCTTTTTTTTCAATTGGATAGAACACTCAAATTACCCAAAAAAAAAAAAGAGAACAATAACAAAAACCTCCACTTGTCTTAACATTCTTCCTACTCACACACAATTATCATTATTTCCTAACCACATATATCTACACCAGAAGATAATAAACTCACTGAAAACCCGCTCGTAAAAACAAAAATTAAGGCAAAGTTCTAATCAAAACCTGCAAACCAAAGATCCCATTTGCGTCGGAACAGAAAAGATTATACCTTACACTGAAAGTGGACAACTTTAAGATACAAAATTTACCTCGGGACGCGAGAGGACACGGAGGGTAAGATTGACCATCTGGAGATCTTTTGTTCCAGAGACCGACGAGAAAGTGTGAGGCCGTGTTCGAATATCAAATATAAAAGGCTTCTGCAGCCACGGGACCAGAAAATGAGTGCCTTCACCAATAGACGTGTCGAGAACTCCACGGAAACGGTCGAAGAGGACGGCACGTTGGCCTCCGTCGACAGTGTACAGAGAGGCGTTGAGGACAGTTGCGGCCGCGCCAAGCCCGAAAGCAGCTCGCGCCACGTTAGTGAGAAAGGAAACAGCGGCTTGGCTGCCCATCGTTAGATGCCAACGGTGATCGGAGAGGACAGAGTAAACAAGAGCACCTTTTTCTTTGGTAGGGTTTTGGAGGCGAGACTAGGGTTTATGTAACTCGGCTGGGCACCACCAAAATTAGTGGGTCGGGTCAGAGATTTTGGGTTCGGTAATTTTTATAATCTTGATTGGTAATTAATACACAAGGATTAGGATTTAGGATACGGCGATGCTTTTGTTTTGGTGTTTTTTTTTTTTAATCTACGAAGTGATTTAGGAGAATTCCAATTATGAAAAGATACTTTTAAATTATCCACACTCAGATTAATCTTCGCTCGAACCAGGTAAATCTTTTATGAAAGTCAAGAAGCAAAACTCTGGCCTCAAATTTTAAATAACTGCATACATAAGAACGGTTTGAACCACAGCTTCATTTAAACCAAGAAAGCTTCTTACTAACTCACCTCCTCCGCTTGATGACAAAGGTTGGTTCTTTTCTTTTTCTTTTATATCAGAAAGTAGTAATGTTTACAAGTTCCTCTTTTCTTGTTTGAATTTTGGTACAAGGGATATCAAACTAAACTATGGTGATAGAATTAGAACTTAGAACCTCCATCTAAAAGAAGAGATGAATGCTACTACCCAAAATACTAATATGCTTAGAAATGTAATTATTAATTATGAATATGATTGTGATGGAATTAAGTCCAATTAACTTTCAATTACTTACCACTTAAATCATAGTTTAATTTCTCTTATTATAGTATTTTTTTATTGGGAGTTTTCATGTCGACTAGATCTATCGTTTACTTAATTTTGAACAAAGTAATATATTATCAATTCGGTCTAATTAACAAACATTCCCTTATCTTGTACCTTCCATACGTTTCTCTTACTGATTTCAATTTTTCATCACTCTGTCTTTGCGCACTAGAGATGGTTCTGAGATTATCAGGTTTACAACACTTTGTGTATTGGGGCTGTCTTTTATAACCATAATAAAGCTTTGCCTTCCTGTTGATGTTATCTAATTTATTTGATTTTAAGGTTGTTTGGTCATCTGGCTATGGGGCGCATACTGAACTTCGGTCCGTGTTCAATTTCTGACACTTTTGCTACTGATTCGGAGGAAAGCCAACCGCTGGCATGCAACAGACACGTAGAATCGAAAACATTCCACTGATACATATAACTCAATTCACGAAATGAGACCATTCAAAAATTCGGGAGTTTCCAAAAAAAAAATCATGATAAAGTAGCCTTGTAACATCCAATTAATTAGAAACTAAAAATTTTCTAGAGCACCAGACAGAGAGTAAACTCACTAAGCCTTATCAGCCTTCGCAGCTGTAGCAGCAGCTTGTCCTCTGAGACGACCAGTCCTCCTTGCGGCGATGAGACCAACCTTCTGGCCAGGAGGCGCATCACGCCTGACTGTGCTTGCGTGACCAATGTGTTGGTGGTTACCTCCTCCGTGAGGATGCTCAACAGGGTTCATAGCCACACCACGTACCTTAGGCCAGCAGTTCCTCTTCACCCTGTATTTGTGGTATGCATTACCAGCCTTGAGCATCGGCTTCTCAGTTCTCCCACCACCTGCAACTTGTCCAACCATGGCCCTGCAGCCACTTGGTACAATCTTCTTGGCACCAGATGGAAGCTTGACCCTGTCCATCCACCATGCTTAGCAATTAAGTTATGCTACTGAAAAATTGCAGAGATTACAATTCATTTCAATTACTCCTCTCAGGATTTATTACCCTAAAGCTACAATTTAACATCTCACTAATCATTTAAAACGCAAGAAGTTCAACATCGCAAGAAATGCAAAATAACCACAAAAAAAATATCGAATCTTTCAACCTACCCTCATAACTTTAGACATAAAAATTCTCAATAATTTTCATTAACAAAGACCCCTAAAATCCAAAACGAAACAAGACAACTAAAAGAGAGCCTAACCTGGTGGTGTCATTATCAGGATTATGACTAATAACGATAGCATAATCACCAGAGCAGCGAGCAAAAACACCACGATCACCAACATGATGCTCGACGTTGCAAACTACAGCACCTTCTGGAATAGATCTAAGAGGCAAGACGTTTCCCACAACAAGATTCGCTTTCTTCCCGCAATACACAAACTGGCCCGTGTACATGCCCTCCGCAGCAACAAAAAGTTCTTTTTGTTTCTTGTAACGGAACGGGTGACGGAACGCCACGCGAGCAAGCGGTGCACCCCTGCCCGGGTCGTGGATGATCTCGGTCACCACTCCCTTGAGGTATCCATTACGCTCACCAAAGTCCAGGGAACGAAATCTGGCAGGTCCCTTACGGTGGTGGGTGTGAGACTTGAAGACGGACCCTGCTCCTTTACGCTGTGCCCTAATCACGCGACCCATTTTGGATACTCTCGCCCTAGCTCACACTCTCTGCGGCAAAATGTCGTTGTTGATTGTTATAATGAGACGAGTGGAATTAGGGTTTGCGAAGTAGGATGGCGTGTTTGTGGGTTTCGGGGTAGAGATTTGGGCTTATAAATGGGCCTCGGGAATATCTAGTTTGGGCTTTTTTTGTTGGATTCAAAACCTTTTAATGTGATTTTAGTGTTTTACTTTTACTCTTCTCGCATCTTTTGGTTTTCTTCTCTTGCCGCAACTTCTCCTGTCTGAAGCTTATGTTACTCCGGCGATTTCGTTTCTAGTAGTTTGTTGGTTCGTTAAGGTAAGACCAACTCTCGTTCTCTCCGTCTCCGTTTTTGTATCTTTGAGTTGCGGTGAATGTTACAGTGGTTCACATTCCTTAGTTTATAGGAAGTTAAGACTGGATGTGACTAATTGCTTCTTGTTATTGAAGGACTGGTTTTATGATGAGAAATAGTGAAAAAGGAAGCTGCTTTCCACGATTTTCTAAAAAATATTTGAAATTAAGATATGGGTACAATAGTTTTATTGGTGTATGCGTATGGTTTGAAAGCTTTAGACATTTTACTGGGTCGAGAATGATGTTGGATTTCATATTTGCTGTACCATTTTCTTAGCTGTTCAGTATTACTTTTAAAAAATCGGTTTTGAAGACCCTTTCGTTTCGATTGGGTGATTGCTTGCTTAATTACTTGGTCTGTGAGTCTGAATTTACGTCTTTGTTCCTTGGGCTGTTTTTGGGATTTAACAACTGAGTTCCTTGCTTTTCTCCCCTTCCTTTTGAAAGATTGCACTTCAATTGAGATATTATTGACTTATTTTATGAAAAAAATATTGTGGTGAAAATTAAAATTGATTTCATCAAAAGACAAATCAATACAAATCCAATGGATTTAGAATGTATTCTTTGGTAAATCAATTGCAAAATGTTTTTTTGTTTCTAGAATGCCTAATATAAATCTTATAGGAAAAAATTTTCAATTTTCATAAGGTCTCTAAGCACACTCTTGCAAAGTAGTCTTCCTTAGCTTGAAGTAAACTCTACTCTACTCTCTTCTCGGATAAAGGTCAAAAGCAGGGTAGAGGAATTGGTTTGAGGTGTGTGGGATGGAAGTTGGTCTCCTGAGAACCATGAACTGCCTTTAAATGTTTCCCGCAAAGGCACAACAAAGGATCGAACATGTTATGCTTATATTTTTCTTATTATTTCTTTTGTGTTTCAAGTTGACGTGATAGAATTGCTGAAAAAACTCCTTCTTTACCTCCGTGTCACCTCTGAAGAAATATGTTAACTGCTAGTAAGGAAAACTATTGGCAGTTAAACTCAATTTGGGTTTGATGGCCCAGCTTAAGAGGAGCATACCTTGTTTAGAAGACGTGCTTTGTGGAATAGGATGTTTCAACTTACTATGTGACTTGATGGATATTGTTGTGTTTATCATCCGTATTCATGCAGTTCTATTGCAAAATGAGCATGACAGGAAAGTGCTGTTATCTTGTACTTTGACTTACCTTGTTAGTTGATGCTGATTATTGTGTTTTGCCATCTATATTTAGCTATTTTTCAGAAAATGGGTGTGGGTTGGGAAGTGCTGTTATCTTGTATTTTGACTTACCTTGTTAGTTGATGCTGGTTGTTGTGTTTTGCCATCTATATAGAGCTATTTTTCAGAAAATGGGTGTGGGTTGTGAAGTGCTGCTAATCTTGCATTATGTATTCAAATAACGACTACATGTACATGTTGTTTCTTTTATCTTCTGGTGAAATAGGTATTTAGCTCCAATATGTAAATTATGCTTCTTGGCAGCTTTATTTAGCTCATTATTTCCACCAATTATGATTGAAGCAGTTATGTAAGTCTAATAAGGAGAAAAAAGCTATTTGAAGCATTCCCATTTTCATTTTGCTAGATTATCTGCATAATATGTTCTCGAGAATCCTACAAGAATGTTGCAATTTGCTAGTGGTAATCAATTTTTTTTAAAATTTTCTCCAATTAGTTTGATGAGTGTATGTTTTAGGTTAACAACACTGGATAAAATCTAAAACACGTTGAAGGAATTGTAAAATTTCATTGATTAATAATGTTAAAGTATACTGGACAATTTTCATGAATGTTCATGTTAGCATCCTAATGATCATGCATACTTCTACAGATT
The DNA here is from genome assembly GCA_026413575.1 of Erythroxylum carthagenense. NCBI lineage: Eukaryota > Viridiplantae > Streptophyta > Magnoliopsida > Malpighiales > Erythroxylaceae > Erythroxylum > Erythroxylum carthagenense. The sequence goes on along the minus strand of JANZLD010000008.1, from coordinate 12,050,048 downwards.
AAAAAATTATGGTAATGAACCAGATCAAATTATTCAGAGGTCTTTTGATCAGTAAGGAGATGGCTGGAATGGTGCACCTACGAACATTTTCAGCAGCTAAAGCAAAGAAAGGTGCAAAAGGGGGAGGCGCAGCATCTGATACTCCGAAGGAGACACTTAGTAAAGAAGTTAAGTCGACAACCGTTGTTGGTGCCAACATTCTCAAGGATGGAGCAGATCCCAAAGTACTCCCAGATTCTGAATACCCTGATTGGCTGTGGCATCTGCTTGATAAGCGTTCAGCGCTTAGCGAACTAAGAAGGAAAGAAACTGAACACCTTTCCTATGAAGACCTTCGACGCTTTGTCAAGCTGGACAACCGAGCAAGAATCAAGGAAAATAACTCTGTCAAAGCCAAAAAATGATGTACACAAAACAGTGAGGCCCTTTTGGTTACCATGAATTGTCTTTTTCTTCTAGGATTCCCTCTATTGATCGAATTACTTGTCTGGGATGACAATAATTGGATTTTGCGGGGATCAAGAAATATATTAGAAATCTTCTAGCTCGTAGTATTCCCCTTCGTATGATTTCTTTTCCTGCTCCCTTTAGACAGAATGCCACATATGTAACACGGCAATGCTTTAGCCGTCCAATTCTGTTCCTTTTACTCGGACACCATAATGTGGTCTCCTCGCAAATATTGATGGAAACATTAAAGAAGAAAAAGGCTTATTAATGCGTCTGTATATGGCCTTTTCTCTGTGCCTGTTCAGAGAGTTGATGCAAATGTTTCTTTTGATACAGATTGGGTAAACCTTGAGTGACCGCTTTATTACCTTTTGTAAAGTGATATGTATGGTTGCTTGTCCTGTTTGACATTTGGTTGGTGTAAACAAGCAGGACTAAGTTAATTCTCTTAGTCCTGCTGAATCCTCAACTTTGACGTACTTCCTTGTGGATTCCCGAAAGCTTCTTGGTTGCAACATTGCTTGAAATACTAATCTTGTTTTATCCATTCCATATTGTTGAAAACAAACTTAACCTGCCTTTTCTGAGGTAAAATACCAATTTTTGGTAATGGCTCAGAACTGGCAGGTTAAGTTTGACTTGCATAAACTTATCCATGCCAAGGGTGTATGATGCAGGGATTTTTGTGGATATGAAGCATCATTCAACACTAATAGTCAATAATTCTTATTTACTTTAGATTGTTTGTGCATAATTCCCAGGAACCACTAAAGAAAGAGTCGATTTCAGCATTGGCTGACGTAGATAAGAGTAGACATTGATCCATTTGAAACTCCAACAGGCTTGACTGTAGCCCAAGTTATTGAGGTTAGTCGGTGGAAACTACCTTCCGTTGCCTTCTCAACCAACTGAAACGATGGTTGGCTCTGTCCAACTACCCTACAAAGAAATTCACTAATTAGGAGTACGTTTTTTCCTTTCTCCTTCAATTATTTGCCTGGTGTGGTGGCCCTAGGTTTTTTCTTGCCATCAACATTGTACGGCAGTCAGAATTATTTACTTTTTCTCATTGCATGCACTAGAGTTGGTTGGTTGGTCCTTGATTCATTAGAATAGATGTCATTATGTCTATAATCATCACTGATTCCTAATCCTAGCTTTACAACTAGATGGTCCAAGTCCTGCATGTGGTCTTTTGGCATATTTGGGGTGGTGAACCGAGATACTTAACCAAGCATAGCATAGATCTATACTAATGGCTCATAACTTACAATTCGACCAAAACCCTTCAGGCTTGGGACCAACTGGTGCACCAGAACGGAAGGTTGCCATGTTTTAATTTTATGTCCATGTGATGGTGAAAGTGTTCCCTCCATAGAAATACCAGCTGGAGGAGAACAGAGAGGACAATAAAGTTGAGAAGCAGGAAAATGATAGGAGCAGAGAACGGGAATTGGACATATCATGCATTATTGTTGCTAAAGCTGAAGAAGCCAACCTCCATATAGTCTTTTAGATAAGCCACTCAAAAAAGGTGAAGATGCCTCGTCACATGGCCAGCTTCACTTTGGAGAGTCGTGTAGTTCTTGAAGTAGTTCCTCTAAGGCCTTCAAGGGGCCACGGCCATTACGGCTCACTGATCTTAATTGTGATATTTGCAAGCACAGTTCAACATCCCATTAACTCTATAAGATGGAAGGAAGAACAAACCTTAATTTCTAACATCATTTCAATAGGTAGGACTTGATTTCCATAGGTTCTTTTAATAAAGGCATGGCGGAGGTCAGGTTAGAGTGTATATAAATATATGCTTTTGGCTTCTTATTAAGCAACAATTAAAGGACAACTACGCTTCAAACATGAAAGTTGCTTATGTAGCTAGAAACAAGAAAGCTGCTTCTTTTGCTTCACTTCTGCCATAGCACATTACTCAAATCACTCAAAACGAAATGTAGAAACCAAAATAAAAGGACCAAATATCAATTAGTTAAGTGATGGGGCCAAGAATGTTAGTGGTGCTACAGATAAAAGCCAAGAGTAAGCGTGGCGACTACTCAAAAGACTTGAAACCCCACATGGCTCCCCTTTAACATTACTTCTTCATAAATATGTTCATTTAATTATGCATTACACGGTGCCCAACAACACATTAAAGTATGCATTTTTCTTCATACCTACTCTTCAAGTTGGAAACCATGCTTGCAGCCTTGGGATTAATCTAAAACCGGTGCATATAAACAAAATACCTTAATCATCCATGTTTTTGCTTTTTACAGACGATATTAGGCAATTACAAGCTTTAGAAGATAAGGATAGTTCCTAATTATGACCTTGATAGTACATTTTCTTCCACCCAAAATCATGTTGTAATAAGAGCACATATCAAATTGAACTGAATAAATTGACATTAATTGGATTAGTGGGTAAGCAATCCATAATTAATTTTTTGGCGGTGGATCAAAAGGTTCGGTTGCGCAAGCAGCCGTCTATGATGTAAGATGTATTTTCTATTCTAGTTTGAGGAAACTGAGTGCCTCCTTTAGCTTACATAAACATATCTGTAATAAATTGTTTTTTTCTTACTTCTATTTTTCCCTTAAACATGATTTTAAGTTATTATTAATGTAATAATTGTAGTAATTATTTAATGCATGTTTCAATTAATACGAAAATTTGAATTTCTATATTTTTAAACGTATAAATAAAGATAAAAATAACCTTTTTTATAATTATAAAAATTAATTTAGATTAAGAGTAGCCAACGTACCCAGTGTACCAGGCTTTTTGTTTTGCGGCAATTTAGAGAGGGTTATAACGTACGCAACTTTCTTTTTAAATTATCACAAAATAGCAACTTTATCGATTGTTCAAAGACTTACTCTTGTAAATTTAAATTAAGACTATTTTTAAAATTTTAAATTTAAATGCTTTAAATTTTTTACATATGCAGAGCCAGCCGTTTATTCATACTCTTTCACAATTGATTGGGAATGAGTATGCGTTCTTTTGACAGACAACCTTCTTGAAGAATAAAAGATAATGAGAAAATATTGATTAGTGTCTCATGTTACATGAGATTTTTGGAATTATGGGATTGACACTTTATAGATTTACTAAACTTTGGTATTCAACAAGTTTATTGAAGCTCAGTTCAGTGTATGAGAATTAATTCCTTAGGCTTTGGCTAGGACAAACTAGTAAAGATAAACTAAGAAGTATCACTTCACTTTAGCCACCTCAGGAATAGTAAGCCAAAACAAACAATAAAATACAAGCTTCTCAATTGATAAACAGATAAAGTATCATGGTGGAAGGTGACATCAACTGACTAAAGAAGTTGGAAAAATCATCAATGTCTAAAAGCAGTCTGATTTAGCTTTGCTATAATTATTAGTTCCAACACCTTTAGGCCTTTGCAAAACCATCCTCCTACTGCTATTGGTTCAGTTTTGCCACCCTTATCATCACTTCCAAGACCAAAGAAAAGCTGGTAAATCCTCCCTACCTATCTCCCTTCTTCCTGCATCGCCCGTTTATCACCACCATTATGGGTATATCTTCAACTGAGGTTTAACGGTTTGGAAGAAGCTCTCAGTTGAATATTTTGGTCTATACCCATATTTGCTTTTTATCAGAAAGGTCCAAGAATATGTTAAATATCAATATTATCTCAGCTTTGTATATCTTCTGGGAATAGCTTGATTCTGGCCTTGCATATGTATTCTTACTCCTGAAGTGCATGTGATGCTTTCTATTAATACTTTTGTGTAAGCAATGATTCCTGTTTCTCTTTTCTCATATCAGCTAGTTGATATTTCTGAAACGCGTAGTAGGATTCCTTTTTTCCTCCATGTGATGCTTTGGTTAATTTTCTTCATCGGAGTTCCTACTGCAGAACCTTCAGCCGCTTGTGACGCTAAAAGTTCTTATTTGTTGTCGCTGCAAGCAGACTTTTTTTCTTTTTAATAGTTCTCTTCGTTCTATGGTTACCTTTGTTTTGACTCTTGCATGTCTAGCTAGTTGATGAAACAAAGATTATTGCTTGAATCGTCCCGGTCTTGGTCCAGGATATGTCCCCTTAAGTTTTGATAGTAGATTTCCCCCTTCCTATTATTCTTTTTCCTTCTTCAAGAACAGTTGTTCTAACATTTATGGCATTTAACTGCCTTTGTATATTCCTCTAAATTGCTGTTTTAACCAGGAAGATTCTTGCTTCTGTATTCAGGATATCGCATTGTACTGTTGTTTTGGTAATCATTTGGTGATTTTATCCCGTAAAAGCCGTGCGGCACATAACCAGAAGTTAGCTACCTGTCTTCTTTCAAGTTTGAGCCGTGCCTCATAAAGGATTTAATCAGCCGTTCTGAAATTTTTCATTACCACTCAAGTTATTGTCTGGAGATTCTCATTTCAAAATGCCTCCCACATACTTCCCTCTGCGATGGGAGAGTACTGGAGACCAGTGGTGGTATGCGTCTCCCATTGATTGGGCAGCTGCTAATGGCCACTATGACTTGGTGAGAGAGCTTCTTCGCATTGACAACAATCACCTTATCAAACTCACCTCTCTAAGGCGGATTCGTCGTCTTGAGACCGTGTGGGATGATGAGGAGCAGTTTGATGATGTCTCCAAGTGCCGGTCTCAAGTTGCAAGAAAGCTTTTTCACGAGTGTGAAGCCAGGAAAGGTAAGAACTCTCTTATCCAAGCTGGCTACGGTGGATGGCTTATGTATACAGCTGCATCAGCTGGAGACTTGAGTTTTGTTCAAGAACTTCTTGAAAGGAACCCTCTTCTTGTATTCGGTGAAGGAGAGTATGGGGTTACTGATATATTCTATGCTGCTGCCAGAAGCAAGAACTGTGAGGTTTTCAGGCTGATTTACGACTTTGCCGTCTCACCGAGGTTCTTGACTGCTAGAGCAGGGGAGTTTGAGGAGCACATTGGCGAGATTCCTGTTGTTTATAAGTTGGAGATGATGAACAGGGCTGTTCATGCAGCTGCCAGAGGAGGGAATTTGATCATTTTGAAGGAGCTTCTCGATAGTTCCAGTGATGTTTTGGCGTATAGAGATAAGCATGGCTCAACTATTTTACACGCTGCCGCTGCCAGAGGGCAGGTTGAGGTGAGTCTACAGCTGGTCTGCTTCTGTTTTTCCCTGTTATTGCTTATCCTCCCCTAACTAATCTTTGGTTGGTTACTTCTATACTCCACTTGGCTCTAACTGTGGTTTTAGTTGATTGATTACTTCTATATTTTTTCATGACATAATCACTTTTTATGCAGGTGGTGAAAGAGCTAATAGCATCTTCTGATATCATCACTTCCACGGATAATATCGGCAACACAGCATTGCATATTGCTGCTTACAGAGGCCAATCACAAGTAGTTGAAGCTTTGATTTTTGCTTCTCCTTCATTAGTATCTTCAAGAAACAATGCTGGAGAAACTTTCCTCCACATGGCTGTGTCTGGCTTCCATTCCCCGGCTTTTAGAAGATTGGACCGGCAGATTGAGCTCATGAAGCAGCTTTTATGTGGGAAAGCTTTCAGCATGGAAGATATTATCAATGTCAGAAACAACGAGGGAAGGACTGCTCTCCATATGGCCATCGTTGGCAATGTCCATTCTGAGTTTGTGCAGCTTCTAATGTCTGCTCAATCACTAAATGTAAATATTCGTGATGCGGATGGGATGACCCCGCTTGATCTCCTTAGACAACGACCACAGTCTGCCTCCTCTGATATACTCATCAGGCAACTGATTTCAGCAGGTGGAATTTTTAGTTGTCAGGATTATAGTGCAAGAAGAGCCATTGCTTCCCGCTTAAAAATGCAAGGTAATGGAGGCAGTCCTGGAACTTCATTTAGAATCTCGGACACAGAAATCTTTCTGTACACTGGAATTGAGATCATATCCGATGCCAGTGCTGGTCCAGCGAGTGCAGGAATGAGTTCCACAGATCTCAGTCGTCATGAATCAGCTAATGAGAATCAGACGTCAACAATCAACAAGAAACAAAGCTCTGTCAATCATGCTGCACAGCGATTGAAAAGGGCCCTCCAATGGGCCAGAATGAAAGGACAAAAAGCTGAAAGATTCAAGAAATCAGTTAATAGAGGTTCTGCGAATTCTCCCAAAAAAGGATATAATAGTTCAGAGGAAACTCCAGCCCCACTTCGACAGAGATTCTTTAAGCCTCCATCACTTCCTAACAACAAGAGGACACTTTCTGTGAGGAGCAACCAATCCAGTCCGACGGCCAAGAAGAAATTTGCTTCAGGATTAATGCATGGTGTTATGCAGGCAATGCCACAAATAACTGTTCCAGGACGATCACGCTCAAGCTCATTTTCGAAATCGTCCCTTTCTTCTCCTGGTTCACTAGACAAGCAAAAAGGTGTTTTCACCGAAACTGATGTAGCCGGCACATCATCCTGCAATCAACTATTCGATGATCCAACTCCAAATGTGACTGAGAAAGAAGGGCCTACTCACAGGAGGTCGAGAAGCCAGTACTTCTGCTTTGGTACTTCAGGTGTGTCTGTGAAAACAACAGTTAGCAGGCCAAGGCACAGCCAGAGTTCTAATCCTCCAGTTATCTCGGTGGTTTAATGATTCCTGATCAGAAAGAAGTGTTCTGCAACTGAAGCTAACGTAGAATAAGATAAGCTCTCCACTCTCCATGTGGGTTCTTGTTTTTCACGTGTAGGATGTAAAATGTTCCTTTGTGTAGTTCAGGTATTTACCTCGTCGTACTTGAATCCTA
>JANZLD010000008.1:11883482-11903093 GCA_026413575.1 Erythroxylum carthagenense | reverse complement strand
TACAATTTATTTTCTCATTCATGTTGGTATGGTTATTAAGTATACGTAACTATACTGAAACTATATTACACATTGGCGTAGTCGTTTGATTTTTTTGGTACGAAAAGTCTTAGTGTACCAAATGATGGACAATGAATTACTTTTGGATCAAATTATTTTCTAAAAGATACATCAATAAAATTTTCTTATTAAATCTTTTCTTAATCCAAATTATTTTGTTTCTAAAACTAATGATAATTATTATTACTCAAAAGGGAGAATGGAGTCATTGGCAGGAGTATTGGACATCACGTGAGGCAATGTCCAGTCCATCTCAGGGTGTCATTCTACTAACAGACGTGAAGGTCTGAGGGAAGAGAGTCTTCCCGTACATACGGGAGAATCAATAATCTACCACGAGTATGCGCATAAACTTGTAAGTATCTAAACTTCACATTTATTTTGTAAATGTTTTTCTTTGTTGTATTATAGATAATGATAATGGTATAAATATCTGGTGCCATATATGACTGTGTTGAGTTATCTTCTTCGTTCAACAGGGGGAAGTATCATAATAATATAGAAGAAACTATGCCGAAATTTTTATAAATTATAGTTCACATCTAACAATTTAGGTTATACACGTAGAAAAAGTGATTGGGCATCAGGCTTATACCAACTCAGCTGTTTTTGCACACTTACACAAAGAAGCATAACAGTATGACATTCATCAGCAGCTGATATAGAGAACTGAATGTATATAAAATTAATGCATTATTATTATTTCTTAATAATAATTCCTTATTAATGTAAACATTGCTTCTTAATAGGACCAAATATATCAAATCATTCAGCGGCAGTCTCAAGAAGAACAATTTGTTGATGAGACACAGACGTATCTTGATGTTGTGGGTGGTAGGGATTATTGTGGAAGGATATTCGGGCTATATTCATTTGCGAACACATATTATTCACAATCCTTCACGTCCAATATAGCGACATTTATTAGACCAACGCAAACCAATGAAGTCATCAAGCTTCAAGCCATAGTGTATACATTGATGGACAAGATAGCTCATAAAAAAGAGCAGATGGACCCATATGGCTCACGTGAATCGACAGATGGATGAGATAAGACAGGAGATGGAGTAGATGGCTTAGCTAATACAAGAGATGGAATAGTTAAAGGGGAGACTTAGCAGCTCAGAGCACTCGCGATCACCATGACATTAGGTTATGATAGCTATAATGTTTTTATTAAAAACATAAGTTATATACACTGCAATGTTTTTATGATCAATTAAGATAATTTTAACTTTATATTATCAATTAACTTTCTGATTAAACAAATTATATATTTATACAAATTTATTTATAATGCACAGATAATTCACATCTCTTGAAATTATGCATTTATCATAAGATAATAAGATCAAATTTAATGCAAGATTTGTCTTAAAAAATTTCTTACTTCTAATTACCAACAGAATATATAATAACGTCGGAAAAAGCAATCTAATTTACCGACGGAAACATTACTTCCATCGGTAAATATGAAAACTTTGTGATTATATTAACTTTAGTTTACCGTCGGAAAACTTCTGTTGGTAAACTTTGCTGACGGTTTCATCCCCTTAAGTTTTTTTGTCTGTACATTTTACCGACGGAAACACATATAGAATGTCCATCGTTAAATTTACTTACGGCCATTTTAACGGCATCCTTGTTTGTCGATAATTACTTTTACCCACAAAATTCTTCCATTTACCGATGGTTTTGTCTGTCGGTAAACTCCATATTTCTTGTAGTGAAAGGTATTATTTATCCGTATAGTGTGGTGACATTAGTTATGTCAAGTCAGGGGCGGATCTACAATGAATGCCCCCACTGCCTCCAACAAATCCTTTATAAAAAAATTATTATTTTAAAATTTGCCCCCATAAATAAAATAAAATTTTACTCCTATTAAAATTTTGCCCTCATTAAAAATAAAATTTTGTCCTGAATAAAATTTTGCCCCCACTTAAAAAAATTTCTGGATCCGCCCCTGTGTCAACTTTTTTTTTTTTTTTAATGTAGCTACAATATAGTTTGGATGGAGTCATGGTAATGTTTGTACTCAAATCAGTCATGGAAAATATAGCCTAGTCAATTTGACCTAGTTTGAAGTCTATGGGTTCGATCTGGGTTAACAAAAGTAAAGCTTAACTAACAAATAATTCAAGGAAATAGAGAATTAGAAGCTAGTGGTCCTTGAGCAGTGCTTACTCTTAATAAGATAGCAACTGATTCATCATGAGTCTACAACAACGTGTCACCAGGCATTGCTAGGGCGTGGAGAATATATAAGCTTGTTGTTGGTTATGAAGACGATGAAGTGACACTAAGAACTAGAGGATAGATGATTTATATTACTAGTTAGAGCTGTGGATAGGGCATAAGGTATAATATGAACAAAGGCATGACATTATTGATGCATGCAACCTCATCTAATTCCTGAAGTCATCCATTCATAAACAAAACTATAGATGATTCTTCTCAATTAATCAGAAGGATACCTGTGAGACTTAAACACCAACTGATACAATAGATAACTACTTCAGTGATAGGTAGCCTGCTTTACTTCCCCTGGAGCATACCTGTTAAGGCTTCTGGATATTCTGGACCCGGATTACTCCTGCAACATGCGTATTGACTACCTCTTGTTTCACTCTTATGCTATTATTCTTTTCTTTTTTTTTTGGAGGAGACGATGTTTTCCTTCTTTTGTAAAATTTGAAAATAAAAGCATAAATATCAATCACACCAAATTAAAAACCAAAATCAACCAACTGAAACATATAAGCAAATAAATCCTATAGAGTTTAAGGATGCCAATCAGGACTAGACTCTAATTTAAAAATAAAAAATAAAAATGTAAAATAATTTTTTAATTAAATCCGGACTTAAACTATCCAAGCTCAAGCCTGTCTAAAGCCTAAGTCTTCTAAATAAAACAACATCGTTTTACTTGAAATAATTAAGTTCCAGGTCGGTTTGAGCCTACGCTTAGGCCTGACCTATAAACCAACCTATCAAATATGTCTCCATTAACGTTGTTCTCCCTTATTTATGCCTTTTAATCTACAAAATAAAGTCAAGATTTTTAGCACAATTTTGAAGTTATTTTTTCACGTCCAACCCCTTCTTTCAGCCTACCAAGCTGAAAGTATAGACAAACACGGGAAGTTCTTTTCAGGGAATGAAGGAGACATGAAAAGCGAGCTAAAAATACATGAAGCCTGACAGCAAAATTGCCACCCAGTTGCACTTCATAATCAAATTACTCCTGCACTATGAAAAGCCGATGCTTTACTGGGCACCATGGTTTTGTGAACGTAAACAAACTCCTGTAGAGCTCTGCATGCCTAATACATACACATTTAACTAGTCTTCGGTATTGTTGAAATTCACAACGAAAGGTTCTGCAGTGGCAAAAAGATATCCAACAGGGTAACCAAATCACTAGAATAAAAATTTAACAAAAATTCATTTGAAGACGATTCCTTCTCTATATGTAGAAGCTTATTTTCTTCCTCAACTTAACAAAACGAGAAAAATGATTAAGAAAGAAGGGGTTCTTCCAAGTCAATCCATTACCACTTTTCGGAATCATCACCTTGACATGGCAAAAAGATACATTTTCCGACGAAGCAAAAGCAATTATTGTCAATTTAAGTCTGCTCAAAAGTATTGTTGCTAGTTCACAACATCAACGACTAGCTTTCGAGACTTGAGGACTGACCACCTCATACGTCGGTAATATGCTGCTTGGAGCAATGCCAGTGAAAGTAAAAATATCCACTTGAAACCCATCTGCAGCAGAAAGTACATCATATCTAGTACAATATTCTGAATTTACTGACATGAAAACCAGAAATAATTTGAAGCCAAATATACCAGTTTTCTCTCTTCCATTTCGGGTTCGGCAGCCCAAGTTAAAAATGAAACGACATCCTTTCCCATCTGCACAAAAGGATATACGAAGTTCATATATGTATCTTCAGGAGTGGACCTCTTCTCATCCGTCACAACAAGTACATATAAAAAAGACAAACCTGGGCTTCTGTCGCTGGAGTACCATCTTCATACTCAACAGCACCATCGTTGAGCATCTTAGGCATTGCAATAGCTCCCCCAGGAAAGTAAGGATTGTAATGCAATCCCTCTCGAATCTAAAATACCATTTTAAAGATTCAGTCAAGTTTTGAAAGAGCAATGATGTATAGTTGAAGTCGCCAGAAACACAGGCTCCAACCGCAGTTTTTCAAGAAAAACTCATGCTTCAACAGTCTGGCTTATAGCTCAAAAATTACAGAACAAAGTTGTAACCAACATAAATAGGAAGAAAATATACAACCAAAGATTGACAGACGAGAACTTTTCGAAAGCACTTGGGACCTCTTAATTATGATATGAACAACTTATCAAACAATAAAATTAAGAGACCCCTCTCCAGGTCCCCAAATCTTCTTAAAAAAGGTAGAAAAAGCATCCACCAAGCAAAACAAACATGAGAACTAGTTAAAAAATAGGTTGAATCATCACATGGAAGTCATCTTCAATAACGATCGTGCTATGTTGATAGTAAGGCACCATTCATTACTAACATGGCATAGATTTGAAGGTTTTCTGCGTTATCAATCGGCAACCAGATCAAACATTACAAAAGCCTACATGCAGAACAGATTGAAGAAGGAATTACCGAAACACCAGCTGGAGGGTCACGGTAACCAGTTAGAAGAGCAAACACATAGTTTTGACCATTGTGACGGGCCTGAAAGAAAGAAGAGTAAGATGTTTCTAAAATTCACAACTAAAACTTCCAGAAGTGCATAACAGAGAAGATGGCAGTTACTTTAGTAATCAGACTTAGATCAGGAGGATAGGCCCCTCCATTTGCAAATCTAGCTGCTTGTTCATTAGCATATGGCTGAGGGAAACGGTCACTGAGTTTACCAGGACGTGTAAACATCTCACCCTCATCATTAGGCCCATCAACAACCTCAATTTCAGCAGCCATAGCCTTTGTTTCTTCTTCTGTGTATGCAACACCCACCAAATCACGGTATGAAATCAGGGACATAGAGTGACAAGATGCACATACTTGCTGGTAAACTTGGTGTCCACGGCGAACCCTGTCATTGAAAAGGTTAAACTCACCAACTAAAGAACAGGTTACATTTTATGATGAAAAGATGGTAACGATGTCTCATGGACAACTTTTGATATCCTTTATCAACTAGAAAGCACCCTTGTGATCACTTCCTGTGAATCTACAATCACCAACAATGGACATGAAAGAAACATGCACGTGACTCTGGTAATATAGCCTGGAGCTACAAATATTTCCCATCCTAACAATTGTAAAAGAATTAAAGATCAAGTAGTAAGAAGCATACAGAAGTTCAAAATTGATGGCATTAACAAAACTTAAAGCAAAACAATAGTACATCCTCAACTCTCACTAAATCCATGAGTGCTCATGATTTGAAGAGTAGGTATTTCAGTAATGGTCTTTCCTTGAACATAACTTTCGAAGGATAAGCAACAGTACTGCAGAAAAAAGATGGACAATTAGGGCTACTTACGAAGCATGGTCATAAGAACTCAGAATGCCTTTATGAGGCCAAGGATAGTTTGGGCACTCTAAGCCATGCTCAGCCTCATCAGCAGATGCTACTGTTGCAAAAACCAGAAACCCAGAAAGACCAGCCCCAGCAAGGGCAAATGCCCTAAGAGACTTCATACCAATAGATCTAGCATCATCATCAACTTTTGTTGAATTGAATAAAGTCAAAGCTGGGCGGGCCTGCAAATAGGATATACAAACTATTAGCAATAGTAATTAATTACACCAAAAGGTAACTAAAAAGGTGATTCTGAGAAGCTGCCCATTCAAGATAGAAGGAAGACTAAATGATCTGAAGTATGAAGCACTCTCAAAGAGAAAGGATCATACCATGTGCACAAAATTGAACCACAATGCAGGTGATGAAGCATAAGAAATTACACAAGTAACCAAAGAGGCACATTGAACTGAGACTGGAACATGGAACATCAAACTAAATGAAAAGATGGGAGTTCTTACAACTGATTGTAAATGCAATTTTCTCCGCAGAAGCTGGTGGATCAGTCCTCCAGCCATTGTACAGTAAGACCCTCTTACTAGTTTTCTGAAACAATAAAGGTCAGTATCAGTAGCAAGACCAAATATACAAAATCCACAAAGATACACCCATCTGAGCTTTGGGATGTCAAGCCTACCTTTCCAAATTGAGAAGTGATATAAAATTAATCTTATAACTCCCATTACCATTATTCACAATCAAAATCGATTCCCCCAATAAATTATACTGATTATTATCATCACACCGGGGAAACAGACAACTTTTGAACCACCATAAACATAACAGGACCATTAACCTCGTCATATTAACTCCAGGTTACTTAATTAAAAAACCCGCAACAATTAATACCCAATGTTCCCTGAAAGACCAGAAAATCCGAATAGGATGACAAATAATATAAATAAACACGAGACGAATAATCTGGACAGCTCCTGCGCATGTTTGAGTTACAAACATTCTAGAGCTATGGATCAAACCAGAAAGCTATCACATTTTAAGACATGTGCAACCTAGGAAAACTAAAAACTTAATGCCATTCAAGCAAATCACACCATCGACAATACATGATCCTAAAATTCTCGAACCAATAAAAACAGTAGAAAATGGCGGAAAGATCAAAATTTTCCAGTATAAACACCGCGTAAGATGACTGAAACAACCAGTCCCCCCCAGAAATTCTCATAAAAAAGAACACAAAGAAGAATCTCTAAAAGGGTATTATAAAAGAGTATTAATCGATGCAAGAAGTTAAAAGAGAGGAATATGAATAGAGAGACGGAGCACTTACGGTGTGGAAATTGAGAAAGGCGGATTTAGTTAAAGAGAGGAGGCGCGGTTTCGAGATCCGGAAAAGCGATCGATTAGAAAGAGTGTGGCGAGCAGACGAGACGAGATGACAGGTGCAGAAGGCACAAGCTGTTACGACTAGACCAAACTTGGCTTGCGAGTTTATTGGATGGGCGGCCCAAACCCAAATACTAGGAAGAAGGTTTCTAAGCCTCTCGCTTTCTCTATCGCTCAGACAGCCTCAATTAAGTGGAACATGTCGAATTAAGAAACCTTTGACCATGGATGACCTATCTACTTAAACGAGACTTTTGAACCCATCAATAGAATCATAAGACGACACCTCAGAATCACTCGGTTACACCATATTACCAGCAATTTTTCTGACAAAAAAATTAAAGAAAACTCTTTAAAGAGACAAAGAGTATTTACTTTTTAGAGCTAAGAAACACTGTAAATTTGGTATTTTTGTAAAATAACATATTTTTAATAAATAATAATAATAACTACATAAAACAGACAAAGGTTCTGTTTGACAATCAGTTGATTGCATTAACTATTAGCTGATAGTTGATATAATCAACTAATTTGACCAGTGAATTGTATTAGCTGTTTGTTAGATATATTTTATAAAATTAATTATTTAATTTAAGTTGTTTATGTATAAAATGACTTATGAGGATATGACTTAAAAAAATTATAAGGGTATAAATATTATATATCTTAGTATTTCGTTGAATATTCTTATAAAAATTTAGATTTTGGCGAAGTCACGTTCTATCTGTATTATTTCATCATCTATGAGAAATTTATGTAACTCTTTCTATTTTTCATTTTGATTTAAGGTCAATATTTTATTTATAACCTATAATTACATAAAACAACCATAAGATCAAATATTGTTTCTAAAATATAGATATTTAGGAAACTCAATTAGGTTATCTTATTTACTAGAAATTGTTGTAAATTGAAATTAACAAAAATATGACACAATGTAGTATTTAATTATAATTTAATTAATAATATAATTTAAATATTAAAATATTAAAATATTTCGCAATTACTTAAATGGAAGAATTAAAGACGGACTCGCATCACAAATAAGTGAAAAAAGAAAAGTGAAAATAGTGGTCCTTACTTAGCTCGAGGTTAAAGTCTTTGATGCTCTTTTTGATTTGTTACTAACAAACGAGGCCAAAAATTAAAAGCCTCCACTTGCACATGCTTGAGCTTGCTTGTATAACAAAACCATTGGCCGCCCACACTTTCTTCGAAGACACCAATTCTTTTCCCATCAAATTCTCTCTCCCTCCACATAAAGATGGCTTCTTTCTGGATTTTGAGTTTGGACAAACATGGCCAGATTAGGACACAACCAAATTATCAAACACGTTTCGACAAAGTTGGTGTTTGTAATATCGTGTGTAGCTCTTTTAGCTGCTGCTTTCGTCACTGACTTCCTCTGGGCATCATCTTCCTCCATCTCTTCTGCTTATCGATCCGTTGCATTCAAGTGGGCTCTTCAGAAATCTGGAAACATTGTAGTTCCAAGTCCTCTTTCTCTCAAACATGAGAACAAGGTTTGTGTTCCCTTATGTTGTTGCTTTGCATTGACGATGACTCTCTTGTTAAGAACATTTTCGATGCGTCTTTCTTGATGTGGGTACTAATAAGTCGAGGTTTTTTCTTTTGGATTTGTTTTGTACTTGGATAAAAGAAAGAAGAGATTAAAAGTGAAGGAAATGATCGTGAGTTGTTGTCGGCAACTTTTGCTGATTTGCCAGCGCCAGAGCTAAAATGGGAGCAGATGCCATCAGCGCCGGTGCCTCGTCTCGATGGCTATGCAATACAAATCAAGAATCTATTTTACGTATTTGTTGGATATGGCACCATTAATCACGTGTGAATCTTTCATCCATAACCAGTTCATAGATTTGACATGTCAACTTAAATGTTCCTCTGGAGTAATTGTGGATGATGAACCTATCTTGTAGGTGCATTCTCATGTTGATGTATATGATTTTACCAGTAATAAGTGGGTCGATAGGTTTGATACTCCTAAAGAAATGGCAAATTCTCACCTGGGAGTGGCAACCGATGGCAGATTCATATATATTGTCTCAGGACAATATGGTCCCCAATGCAGGACTGCTATACCTAATACGTTTTCCCTTGACACTGAGACAAAATCATGGCAGAGCTTGCCTCCATTACCAGCACCAAGGTATGTGACTCCATCAGGAAATCCATAAGAGTGACAGTTCCTACTTTATCCACGAGGAGTGAAGACTAACTAATTTCTGATACACAATCAATTGCAAGCTTTCCCTGGAATAGATTAATTTAGCAATCAGTAGTATTCAGTGGGACGAAATTGATGGTACAGAAGCCCGAGAATGATTGTTTTAGAGTCTAAGAAAGCCGCTATATATAGCCCTTCCCTTAACCATTTTAATTTTAGTTGATGCATAGATTTTGACATAGGTCGGCATTTGCAGATATGCACCTCCAACTCAACTGTGGAGAGGCAGACTCCATGTGATGGGTGGGAGCAAGGAAAATCGCCACACGCCGGCTCATGATCATTGGAGTATTGCAGTAAAGGATGGAAAAGCACTGGAGAGGAATTGGCGAACAGAAGTGCCCATTCCCCGTGGAGGCCCACACAGGTCTCATCCCGTCCCTGCTTTATAATTTTCCATTTTATAGGCTTGGGGGATGAACAACCCTTCCTTTGTTGACAGAGCTTGCATTGCGGTTAATGATCGACTTTTTGTTATTGGTGGTCAAGAAGGTGACTTCATGCCCAAACCTGGGTCACCTATATACAAGTGCTCTCGCAGGCGTGAGGTTTGCTTTTTTTTATTATTATTATATCTGACAACGTTGTTGGAATAATCTTGAAGCCAGAGTAGCTGTGATCACTGATATTTCCACTCATTCAGGTGGTCTATGGAGATGTTTATATGCTAGACAATGAAATGAAGTGGAAGACTTTACCCTCAATGCCAAAACCTGACTCGCACATCGAGTGTGCTTGGGTTCTCGTCAACAATTCAATCATCATAACTGGAGGGACAACAGAAAAGCACCCTCTAACTAAAAGGATGATTCTGGTTGGGGAGATTTTCCGGTTTGATCTTGAATCAATGGTATTTATCCACCATCTGCAGCTGCATAGTATAGGCTACTTTCATTTTCATAATGTGCACATTCCATAGTTCAGTAGAAACTTCCGATCACATTTAACAGGAGTAAAAAGGCCAGATAAAATCTCCTGCTATACTCTACTACTTACTTGGAAATGGTTATTGAGCTGGACCTCTGGTAACTTTGAACCTGAGCGTTAAGTTTGACATTTTGCTTTTGTTATTTGAATTACAGACATGGTCGGTAATTGGCAAACTTCCGTTCCGCATAAAAACTACACTGACCGGATTCTGGAACGGATGGTTGTATTTTACATCAGGGCAGAGGGATAGAGGACCGGACAATCCACAGCCTCAAAAAGTAATCGGAGAGATGTGGAGAACGAAACTGCATCTTTGAGCAGTTTTCATCGAACACCACTTGTAGCACTGTCAACTGCAATTTTTGTCATTTTTAAAAACCTTTAGAACCATAGGTCTGTTATTCTTCTACCTTCTTGTAAGTTTACACACCTCCATAGAAACTTCTATTTCATCACATTAAGCAAATGAGCCACTAATGTTACGTCGATTATCCAGTCCCAAGCCCCGCCGGTCAGGAATAGTGTATTTGTAAATGTTACGTAGCTTCCTTTCATGGAAGTATATTCATAATATTCTAAGCTTAAAACTGAAAGATGAAATGGATTGCAGAATATACAAATTACAAAAACAAGGTCGGCATCATAGTAAGCTAAAACCTAAGAGGTCTGCTCATTTACAAATTAGTCAACATCCCCAGTTGATGCTTTACATTACCAAAAGGGTAAGTGCTAGTAATTACCACATGAACTGGTATCAAGTCATCACAAGAGCTTCCAACTTGAATCATGCACGCCGTTCTGTCTGTTTCTCTCTCTCCCAGAAGCCCTATTAGAGCCATTAACAAACCAGTATTATAGAGTAGCCCTAAGCAGCACCCTGCAAGCACCATAAATTAATATCAGAGCAGAAAAAGAGACCGCAACATTCATAATTACGCAAGCAGCTGCAAGACAGCAGTTTACTGACACAAAATGACAAGCTTGCAACAGAAGCCTTCCTAAGTTTCAATTTGTCCAAGGCATTTGTTAATGGTACAAGAAATGCTTGGTGCAAAAAATTCATGGCACAATTTTATTAATTTATGCAATAATGTATGGGAAAAAAATCCAGTTTCTGTTCCACTAACCTGAATATTATTCTTCCACCCGAAAACATGAACTTCAGTACAATATAGTTCCAAATTTTACCACACTGATCAGGTCATTGATAATTTCTGCAAATTGATTACTCTTATTAACATTTGCAACCTCGACCAAATATAGAATAGCCAAGGCTGAGAAGAGATACCTCTTTTCATCTTAACAGAGGGGCATAAGGAGCTGGACATGGGGACACATTATGATCAGGTAACTGGCTTATCAAATCAATTGCTGCCTGCAGACATGTATTTAGCATCTTCTTTTCCAATCTAACAAGCTGAGTGGCAACTCGCTTCTTCGGGTTCAAGTTAGGATCAGCCAACTGGGCATAAGAGAAATTTATCAAATTAAAATTACTGACACTCGACAAATTAGGATTCGACCAAGTATCAAAACATGTAATACCAATATTACCATTGACTCATCTTCACTCAAGCTAGTAGGATAGCCAGCCAGACGTCTCTCAAAATAATCAACAAGCTGGTCCAACACTGCTCGCTCCATACATGGACTCACCTATATCTCATCCAACAAATTTCAATTGAAAGCCATCAGAATTCACTTAGACTCTTTCCTCAGAGGTCCAATGAGAAAGGAGTTAGCAGTTGCTATTGAGTCAGATATAGGAAATTAACTTCACCTCATCTGTCCCTTATTCTATTTTATATACATCTTGTTCATAATTAGTTCACAAAATAGAAGCAGAGGTGAACTTACTGGACAGATTGGACCTTGAGAAGAAATAACTGTTTGCATCTCAAAAGGATCTGATACATAGCCCAATCGCAAATAAGGAAGCATATCTGAAATAGTTTCTTTTTCCTTTCCCACATATACCTGCAACAGATACAAATCACAACCATCTACAAGAAAGGAGCCCTATGACCATCTTTTACAACAGAAGTTTGAATTTGTACTTGAAACACTTGGACTGACAATTTGCCATTTCTTTGAGCAACCATTCTCTTCTCCTGGTATTGAGGGTCCTCTGTGTTTAGTGCTGCCTGGAACATGCAACACATAGTGCATATCAAATCAGTTGACTTGCAAACACATGAAATACAAATAAAAAATTCCAAAAATCAGTATCACCTCAATGGAAATTCTGTCATAAGAATTTTCCTCATCAACAAAACCATAGTTAAGAAGCAACTTTGAATTAGGTTGTGGCCCACACCTGAAAGCAATCTTGAATTTCAATATCCACTAAAACAACACCAACAAGCCACAAAACAGCACCGAATTGGGATTACTAAAGCAAATAGCAAACCAGACAACAATGGGTTCTCCAGCCTTATATGGACGATCAACCACTAGTTCAACAGCACCCTCAACTGCACTTAACATTGCTTTGCAGTTGCTCCTGTATGCAAGCAAAGGGGGTCCAAGAGGAACCAAAGCAAATCTCCGTGCCAAACTGACTTTCTAAATACAAAAAGGGGTACTAACTCATCAATTTGAATATTTCATGCCAAAAGGAGCCACCAGCATAATGGCAACAAACAAAACATTCTTGCTAGCCAGAAAGGAAGCTGAGAACTGTGTCACATCAGAAATAAATACAGAAAGGAAGGTAGGCAAACAGATAGGGCAATGCTCAATGCACCCATATCATAAATTAACAATTCAATTCTGAGCAGAGGTCTCCCCTAAAATGTGGAGCTAACTCAACAGTTATGGAAGCAGTCTAGGACAAAAGGCACACTAAAAATGCATGATAAAGTAAATATCTGTGCTCACTTCAAAGAAGCAATAACACAACCCAGAAAAGAAAGAACTGAAATTCCAGCTCAATTTCAGGAAATAAAAGATGAAAGAGGATTGGTTAGCATAATCAAAATTGATAAGGCAGAGGTAAATCAGGTTCCTATGTGACTTCACTATCTAATCTACCAATGACACCACCTAGGGCAAGGACGAAAACTAGTAAACCCCTTGAGAACAAAATGGAAAAGATCCAGCAAACAAGAAGAAAAGTTACCTGCAGATGCACCACGCATGACTGTATAGCAACAAAAGCTTGCTTAAAAATCTCAAATGGAAAGGCTTCAGTAGGTATATCATATGGATATTGCTGCAATGAAATAACATAATCAGAATAACTTGTGACAAACAATAGCACATAACCCTCCATAAAGAGAGTCAAACTCTAATACATAACTATACAATTCTTTGGTAGAGCAAGTAATGAATACAACAATATAACCTGAAAGAGCGAACCGGCCATGAACCAAACCGTGTCCAGTTCATCATATTCCCTTTTAATCCCTTCAGCCCTTTCAATAACTTCACCCTACTTCACCAACAACAGTTAGATGGAATTTTTTTAAAAGATGAGAGCAGCACTCACTGTAAATATGCAAGAACAGAAAAGAATATGATGGTGCCAGTATTGATCATTCAGAACTGATAGTCAAATGAATAGCATACCTTAGTGGGGCTACCAGTCAGGAAAGCCAGTTCAGCTTCTGACCAAAGAAGTGGAGACTCCACAGCTAAATGGCCCCGGCCTCGCTGGCGATCAAGCTCTCTAATGTAAGGATACCAGAAAGACTTCTTTCCCTGTTTCTTCTCATACATCAAATGCAATGCCAAGCATGCTAATTCTGACAATTTGTTTGTGGTTAACAACTCAGCTGCATGAAAGACAAAGTGGAAAATGAAAAAGCCACCGCTTGTAACAAGAAGCAGATTGTCTAAGTTAAGTGGATTGATGACAGTCAATCACATAACAATATAACCTAATCATACATCCCTGCGGATATAAAGATCCTACAACATGGTTTTGACATACAGAAAATCATATTAATCCCTTCTGTGTCCTCGCTCCAATAAAGTCAATGACCTAGTAAATGGGTGTGCACAATCAGACCACTTCCGCTCATCTTCTACAATAACATCGATTTTGTACAACATTTTAGCTAGTCGACAATGCTAAATACCACATCTTGGCATTTTAGAAAAGTCAAAATATCCAAAAGAGTAATTCGAACTTCTAATTTGGGACATTAAAACTAAATCCCCATCTCCAATTGACAATACGCTAAAACCTTACCAACAGTCTCGTTTCCTAGTACTCTCTCCAGCGTCACAACAAGTGAATTGGGGACTGAAAACACCACATCTCCAGGCTGCAAGAACGCATCTTAAGCCTAAAATAGCAATTAACGATCAAAAAGCGCCCTCAAAAGGAGAGGAAAGAGAAAATACCTCAAGATCCCGGCTTGCAGCGACATAATGAATGGGCTTGTGCTTAGAGTCATGAGAAGGCCTCTCCTTGAGGACAACGTTGCATGGAGGCAATCCGTGTTTGTGCATCCACTCTTTGAAGTCCGCAAATTCCTCTTCCGACCCTCCTTTAACACTGGAAACTCCACGGCTTCGTTTCGCTCCCGAGGAATTGTCGGCCAGGAGAGTGTCGGAGCTCGATGCCCGGCAGGAATTGGGGCAGCAAAAGGAGCGGAAGGAGACCAAATGGCGAGGTAGGGAGGAGAAAGAGGGCTTGGGCCTTGGAGAAACGGCGAGAGGGGAGAGGAATTTGTTGTGGAGGGACGAAACGTCCATCGGAGAAAGAAACGTTTTCTACTGGTACTGGGAGGGAAGAGTTCTGAGAAGATGTTATTGTTCGTTAAGTTTGAAGGAGATAAGAACCCTGCGAGCCTCCTTCGTCCTTCCTGGGCCTTGTCCTGTAATTCTAAAATAACAGAATACGAAGGAAAATGTCGTAAAAGTTAAGACTGGTGAGGTGACTAGTCCCAGTTCTTTTTCCTTTAAAGCCTAAAGCTCGGCCTGTTCTTAGGCCTAGGCCTCCTAAATGCAGTCCAATTTTCTTAGACATTCACTTTTGCGTACTTGTACGGAAGAATACTAGGAAGACAACTAGCTGTGCCGGACACTGACACTCAACTAACGAGGAACAGAGTAAATGCATGTTGTTGGCTTGTTGCTGTCTCCTCCACTTTTGGGAATAGATCCTTTGTTCTATTTCAACTTTTGTCTATTAAAATGTGGTTGCAAATTAGTAGCATAACTTTGGAACAGGGTACGGATGATCCTTTGCCTCCACTTCTGTCCTAAAATTTAGCATTTGCAGATCCCCCTAAGTATCCTTCCTCCTCAGTCCTCGTTCCTTCAGCCCTTACTCCAGCAAAACTCACCCAGTCAGGACAGCAGTCAGCACCCTCGTCGTCCACTCTCTGCGTCCAGATACCGCATCACCCATGACTCACCGTGACGCTTCCACGATCCTCATCGATCCTCGAAGCGGGTTCAACTCAGTTACAAGCACTTTCCACAGCCTCCGACCACCGCTACAGCTCCCTCCGGTGAACATTCCTATCACTGCTGCCGATTACGCTCTTTCCCTCCTCGCCACCTCTCCATGGTCACTTGACCACACGTCGGCCCTCATAGACTCTGCCACCGGCCGGCGTGTGTCGTACTCGGAGTTCACTGGGGCAACCGTATCATTAGCCTCCTATCTCCAACGAGTCGTCGGCCTGACCAAAAACGACACGGCGTTCGTTCTTTGTTCAAACTCAATCGAAGTCCCTATTCTCTACTTCTCTCTTCTCTATCTCGGCGTCGTCGTTTCGCCGGGCAATCCAGTAAGCACTGTCTCCGAGATTGCCCGACAAGTCGAGCTTTGCAAACCGGTGATCGCGTTTGCTACGTCGTCCACCGCTCACAAGCTCCCTAAACTGAAGCGAAAAACCATTCTTTTGGATTCTCCCGAATTTGACACCATTATCACGACTAAGACTGATCAAACTCGCGATTTTCTGAGAGTCGATGTGAGTCAGACCGATGTTGCGGCGATCCTGTACTCGTCAGGGACTACAGGGAAAGTCAAAGGAGTGATGTTGACGCACAGGAATCTCATAGCTGAAGTTTCGGCTTTTTATACGCTTAAACAAGAAAGAAAGTCGCCGGCGGTGATTTTTTATACGGTTCCGTACTTTCATGTGTATGGGTTCTTTTACAGCTTCAAGTCTGTGGCTATGAGCGAGACTGTGGTGGTGATGGAGAAGTTTGAGTTGAAGAAAATGCTAAGAGCTATGGAGGAGTTCAGAGTGACGCATGTGGCGGTGGCGCCGCCAGTTGTGGTAGCGATGACGAAAAGTGGTTTGACGGATGAGTATGATTTGAGGTCACTTGAAAGGGTGGGAAGTGGCGGCGCTCCGCTGGGGAAGGATGTGATCGCCTCGTTCAAGTCGAGGTTTCCCTCAGTACAGCTTTGGCAGGTCAGTGTTATAACTTGTTATAGGCATTGACCAATTGGTGAGTTTTGTTGGCGCTGAGAGATAATACATGCTTGATGTGTAATTGGTTGTGAAATGAAGGGCTATGGGTTGACAGAATCATGTGGGGGAGTTTTCAGACAGGCTGCTGCTGAGGAATGTGTTCGTTCGGGGTCAGCAGGAAGGCTTTGCGGGGGATGTGAAGCAAAGATCGTTGATCCTGAGACTGGAAATGCTTTACCTCTAGGAAAACATGGAGAGCTTTGGATAAGAGGACCGATAATAATGAAAGGTAAAGCTTATTTCCCAGGCAAATCATGATTGTTTAATCGGTATGCAAATTCTGATTCTTGTCTCAATACTGCCTGGAGCCTGTTACAGGTTATGTTGGTGACCCTGAAGCAACTTCTGCTACTTTGGTGTCAGACGGCTGGCTGAGGACAGGTGATCTATGTTATATTGATGAGGAAGGCTTCCTGTTCGTTGTTGATAGGCTGAAAGAATTGATCAAATATAAAGGATATCAGGTTTTATCTTCTTCAGGAATTCTTCTCTCCTATTGAGTACTAGCCATACTTGAACTGAAATCTTTTTTCAGGTTCCTCCTGCTGAATTAGAGCAGTTACTCCAGTCCCATCCAGAGATTGCAGATGCTGCAGTTATTCCGTAAGCTTCCACTACTGTGAATCTAAAACTGACATAGAACGGATTGATAATTTTTTACTGTTATTCTATGCTTTAGGCTTATTACATAAGTTAGACGAAAGATTCTCCCTTTTGATTGCAACTGTTACTGTGTTCTTCCATGATTTACTTACATTGGACTAATATAGACTCTCTCCTGAAGGTTCTAAGAGATAGCTGTATCTTCCATGCACTACTACGTTTACCAATTGCAACTAATAATGCAGATATAGTCGATTCTAATTACTTCTTTGAAAAGTACTGGAGATGTAGATTCAAATTTCTGATGATACATATCTGTAGATTCCCAGATGACGAAGCTGGTCAGATACCTATGGCCTTTGTGGTGAAACAGCCCCATAGCAATCTCAATGAACAAGAAGTGGTAAACTATGTTGCGCAGCAGGTGCTTTTTTGATGTTCCCCAATAGTAGGATCCGAGTCCTGTATCATTCAGCTTGATCTATGTCTTAACTAACATATGTGCAAGTGCAGGTAGCACCATACAAGAAAGTGAGGCGTGTAGTCTTCATCAACTCCATACCAAAGAGTCCTGCTGGGAAAATTTTGAGGAAAGATCTTAGGAGCATGGTTCTTCCAGGATCCAGAATGTAATGTGCTCGATTCAGACACTGAATCTATACAAGTACCAGACACATTATACATATGTAATGATGAAAATAACAGAAAGAAGAACTATATTTTGATTTTTGGTAGAATCACTTGATGATACAGAACACGAATCCCATCTTTTAATGTTTGCTCTGTAATACAGAACACAAACCTTATAATTTTTGGATTCAAACACAAGTCTAGAAGAATGGAATATTCCCATTTTGGACCACTCCTAGGTCGAAGGTGTTTGTTGTCTGAAAACTGAATCAAATAAAAGGCCACTTGATAAACACAAGACCCACAGGAAATCCACGCGCCACCGCCACCGCCATCATCACCAGTCCATTGCCAATGCCCAAAACTGAAACCGACGCCAATGCCCAAAAGACCATCCACAGTCAACTTTCTCTGTAACCAAAGTCACAGAATAAAACTGAAATCCCAGAACACAAACACTCCTCGTTTCCACTGCCACCGAGGCACCACCCGTATCTTCTTTCAAACATTTTATCAAACAAAGACGAAAAACTCTCCTTAAATTCCAGTTAATTTCCATTTCTGAATTACACGGTCTGACTCTCCAACACGAAAAAACTCCAACTTTTCTTCTTCTGCTTCATTGAAGATTGAATTTTAGTCTGCTGACCATAGACCAAGATGGACATTCTTTTCGCACAGATTCAAGCTGACCTTCGCTCTAGTGACGCTCTCCGCCAATCGGGCGCTCTCCTCCAAGCCCGCCAGCAATCCGCCGCCGGCCACGACATCTCCCTCATCGCCAAAACCGCCGTCGAAGAGATTGTTGCCCAACCGGCCTCTGCCGTCTGCAAAAAGCTTGCTTTTGACGTAATTCGATCGACCCATCTGACTGTTGATCTCTGGATCACTGCCTGAGTCGGCTTTCGCTTCGATCTCCAGTTCCCGGATCCCGATGTCCCCGCCGCCGCAATTTCTATACTCGCCGCCATGCCGTACTATTCGCTCTCTAAGTTAATAACTGATTCCAATGTTGAAATCTCCGCATGTTTTGATTCTCGGAGTGATAATTTGCCGTTTTCTACTACTGAAACGCTGGGTGCATTTTGGCGAGAGATGATTCGGTTGCTTTATGTCAGAACAATGTTAATTTGCTTGATAAGGTCTCACATTCATGGAAAAGGATCGGACAGAACGTCACCATGTTACGAATACCGTTTCAGGTTTCGTACCGGATTAAATTTTGGAATAGAATTATATCGGTGTCGGATAATATCGGGTATCGTTTTAGAAATATTTTTAAATTTATAAAATAGTCTCTAAAATTTTTAAAAATTATAAAATAATTTATATTGGTATATTATACAGTTATAATGTATATTTTACTAGTTTACTGTTTATATCAATCATGTTTTTAAAAATCTTAATAAATAATAATAATAATAATTAAAATAAAATAACAATAATTTTTAAATATTTTACATATAAATAATAACCACAGTTAATATAAATAAAGACAATTATTATCATACAATTATAAAATTAAGAATAATATAAAATATTTAAAATATTACAATAATACAAAATATTTTTTAAATTTACAAAATTGTCCCTAAATTTTTTTAAAATTACAAAATAGTCTATTGTCATATTGTAAAGTTGTAGATTATTTAATTTAGTTTTTTGTTTATATCTTATTCATTTTAGTTTAAATATATCTTTATTATATTTTAATTATTTCTATATATAATAATTATCTATATATAATATATATCAATATATAATAATT
>JANZLD010000008.1:11861872-11876102 GCA_026413575.1 Erythroxylum carthagenense | reverse complement strand
TTATTATTATTATTATTATTATTATTATTATTATTATTATTATTAGTAGTAGTAGTCGTACTTGTATCATTAGTATTAGTACCACATTCATTTTCTCTTTATTATTATAATTATGCTAATAAAAATAATTATTATGTCTAATTATTATTATTACAAATTATTATATAATTTGTATTTATTATTATTCAAATTTATTATTAATAAACATTTTTTCACTTATTTATGTTTGGTTATTATTATTTTTGTTATTATAATAATAATAAAATTTTTATTATTGTTATTCGTGATTAATGTGAAATTGTTATTATTATTCTTCGTTAATTTTTTAACTAATACAAATCATTCATAGTAAAAATAGCAATGAATTATATGTTTCTAACCATATTAAAAACCAGGGGCATATTCGTCATTTGCATTATATTTATCTTCTGTCCCCTGCAACCAAACACATTCTGTCCCAAAGACGGTGACAGTTTTCTCTGTTCTGTTTCTATTCCGTTCCATCTCCAAATTTCTGTTCCGTCAGCAACCATATGCAGCGTTATAAGACAAGGTCATCGTATTGGAATGTGGTTCCTAGTCTTAGATCTATAAGAATGACGCTGTCTTGCTTTTATTGGTAATTGTAATGCAGTTTGTTCCTGGTTAGTACATAATTTCTCAAACATAGATGTGCCAATGCTGCTTGTGATGCTCTTTTCCATTAGCTTATCTCGTTTATTCTCTGGGCGAGTGTATGAGATCAATACTGATGAGGCATCAGATAAATTTGTAAGATTTGCAGAGCACTAATATTCTTTCACTCAATTCAACCATTCCCTCGGGTGCCACAAATAAATCATGGACTGGACGGGAGGATGAATGTTTTCTTTTTCCATGCCGAAAAGGAATTTGATAATTAGTGAATAATACCTTCATTTCCAAGACAAGCAAACATTGAGTTGATGCACCTTCCTAGTAGCTAGCCTAGAGCTTAATTTCACAGATTTCAGCCACAAGCATCACAAAATTTCTTGATGAAAAGTCCATAGAGCGCCTAAAAGGAGTCTCTAGGAGCAAAAAACCAATGTCATTCTAAGAGCATTTATCCCCAAGCAAATTTTCATTTGGATCTCAGATCCATGGCAGTATTATGATGACCTCTTAGAGAAGGTAAGCCTGGAGGAGAAGCAAATCAGCTGAGACTCTCGTAAACTTGACTTAAGCCTCAACTTCTTTTTTTTTTCTCCTGCTGGCATCATTAGTACCGTCCTGCTGCTGTTCAGCCTTTTTCTGCGCTCGAATCATGGCTCGTCTAGCACGTGGTCGCATTTCTCTCACATTTCTGGGGGGCATCTCATATGGCTCAAGAGGTTGATCACCAAAAGGGTGATCATCATTAGCAAAAATCCTCAGTTTTCGATCTCTGTCCTGCACAAAGATGTGACAAGCAAAGTGTTTACCAAATGTTACGGGCATGCTCCTTATGCGATACTTGAAATCAATAAATAGGAAAAAAAATTATTTATCAAATCCAAAATACCAAATGCTTATACGACTTTTAATTTTCTGAACACAGCATGTATGTGACGCAGTTTTTCTACTTTTTTCAACTTTTACCAATATGACCAACCATTGAGCATAAAAGAAACAAAACCAAGAGCTAAGTTGCATGCCAGCCCAACAAAGGTGGATAATAGGCTCAATGGAAGTGTGTTGGGCATTGAATTGAAGGGATTACTGAGGCAATGAAGACCTACATGTCCCCATCAACCTACATCACGAGGAAGTCACAACGCAAGAACGAGTAAAGTTTTAAGCAAATACATAGTGTCTGGTAAAACACTCACATCACGTAATTTATTTCTTGGAAGCATACGTAGGACGGCTTTCCGAATGACTTCTGTGGGATCTTTGGCCATCTGATCCTTTAAACTCCTTTCTTTGAGGTGGCCCACGTAACTGATACATTTGATAGGATATAAGAAGATGAACCGTGATAGTGTTAGAAATCCAATTCACATGTTTCTACAATTAAAGTTAAAGCATAAGCTCAATACACATGAAAGGCTGGAACGTTTAGCGGGAGTTTTTCTAAACCCCAAGCCTGCTATTCGTACATTTTTCAAACTTCTTCAACAAAACGGCCATTGAATCTCATAAATAAAAAAAGTCAAAATATTCAACTAAGAAAAGGTTCCAGTATAGTCGTCTAAACAAATACACAAGCAGTTTTTCAAGGTTTTATTCAGATGATAACTAATTGAGCAGATAGTTTTCTATCATCTATGTGTCTGTGCATTCTAGATTTTGCAATTATGAACATGTGCACAATTGTTAGCAAGGGAATGTGATACTTGCCCAGTGTGCCAGCGGTAGAATTTATCGGTCATTTTTCTTCCAGTAACACTCACATCCTTTGCATTAAGCACAATGCACATATCACCATCATCACGATTGGGGGCATATGTTGGCTTATCCTTGCCTTGAAGGACTACGGATATTTGGGATGCCAACCTTCCAAGGACCTTGAAGGAAAAAAGAATCAAATTTTAAATCTTGAGCTTGAAGAACCAAGAAAAGAAATGTCAGCTCAAACATTTCGAAATCTTTAACTCATAAAGAAGTGCAGAAAAAAAAATTATTTCAGTACAATTTCTCCTTAACCAATAAGCATATTGAAATTGAAATTGCATTCTCTTCGGAAAACTCACAGACTCACCTCAGTATTTTTCCAAATGATAATGACAATTAAGATTAGCATTAACAAAGCCACGAGAAAATAAAAGATAATAAAAAATAAGTTTTCACAAATGACTTTGATGACACAAAATGCAATTTCTACCCCACAAATTCATAGAATATTGTGAAACAGAGTGTATTTGAAGGATATCCAGATCCTACTTGACCCTTGGCATCAAATATTCTCCACCGCAGACCTTCCAAATTGATACGTCTCAGGCCAGCAAGTGCTTTCTGCAAGCAAAAATCACTTTAACTAAGTGTTAATCATCGAGAACTAAAACAACTGGCATACCAGCAAGAACATAAATTTTAAATTTCCCCAGTCAAATCTATAACGCAAAGAAGCTATCAGGTAAAAGACTTGGTACTATAAACCATAAGAATTACAAAATTTCTACCGCATGATAGGCAGGAGCTCAGAGGCTCCATTTTAAGAATTAGATAAAATCGACAACCAAATGATGAAAAGTTGCAGCCAATTAAAACCCAAGAGTAAGTCATTTAATAAAATTAAGAAATTAACTTCGCGTGCATCAAACGAAAGCCTGAATTATTATCAATACCCACTATAACAGGTAAAGGAATTCAAAGCAAAACTAGAATCTGAACATCTTCGGAAACGGCTTTTCAGAGTTCGAGAGAAAACGCACCTTCATGTTACCCTGAAAGGATGTAGCTGCTTGAGTTGCCATTTTCGTGAAACCTTCTCCCGCTTCTCTAACTAATCTCTCCAATCTCCGCTACACACAAATCATTCACCTAAGTAAGCACCCGAGGAATTTACAAGTTAAATATGCAAACAGACACGTGATACAGATTCGAAGAGATTGTGTGCCTCAGGATTTTAAGGTCGAAACCTTGAAGTGACGCTGCTCCGGAGAGAGACCGAGAGCGGGGTTTTAATTTTATACGTAAACTTGGGCTGTCCAGTCCAGTTTTATTGCAATAACGTAACTTTTGGTTTTGGGTTAGGATTTGAGGACCAGCCAATACTCTTCATTCTCCAAGTGTTGGTTTAATGAATGCGAA
This sequence comes from Erythroxylum carthagenense, assembly GCA_026413575.1. Taxonomy (NCBI): domain Eukaryota; kingdom Viridiplantae; phylum Streptophyta; class Magnoliopsida; order Malpighiales; family Erythroxylaceae; genus Erythroxylum; species Erythroxylum carthagenense. The sequence continues at coordinate 11,872,349 of JANZLD010000008.1, read as the reverse complement.
TGGGAAATTAACATTTAAGCTTCTACTTATTAATATATAAATAAATAATTTATCTATATATAATGAAAAAAAATATTTTTCTTATTTATAATATTAATAACTACTTCAATTAAGGACATAACATTTTAAAAATATTTTTATTTATATATCAAAATTATTATTTTTTAAACTAAAAAAATAATATTAATTTAAAAAAGCTCAATTTAAACATTCAGGTTGTATTAATTACTAACCTAAAGTAGTCATTTTTATGTCAATATATTATAGAATCTTTCTATTAGTTAAAAATAAGGCTGCGTAATATTAGATCTTTTTAAATCTTGCGTATCAGTAGAATTTCTAATAATTGTTGAACGTTATAGACCTTTCACGCATGCCAACTTAGGCAGGTAAAAGATGGGAGCTTTGTCACCCAGTAGCTCATTTTCCAGAATCCTAGGCACTTAGAAGGAAAAGTTCCGATTGTCGGCTTGCTCTTGACATAATGTAATACTGACGTGAAGATGACATTCTAGTAGCATCCGATCCCTGGATGTTGGTATTTCATAGCCTGCATTCTGTTTGTAGCTGTATCTTTTGATTCCACTACAACCAATAGCTTGCATAAGAACAGGTCTTCTGATGACACCAATACGAAATGTTGCGTGTGAAAAACATCCTCAGAGTTCTGTTTCAATCAATACAAACACAATCGCTAACTTTGGTACATGGACCATGGTCAGCATTTATACAGGCAAAACTAAGACACTTGGAAACATCAAAAAGTTCATAGTGCATGGAAACATATCATATTACGGAAATGAAACAAGATTCTCTCCAGGCTTGGGTGAAACAAATTGGAGTCCCGCTTCCATGGACCTTCAAGATGCCCTGTTAAAGAGAAAGCTGTGGCCAGAACCTCATAACCATTATTCAGGAAGTTGTTGATCTAACTGTGTTGACCCAGCAATGTTCCCATGCCTGGTATTCTGCACCAGGAATTTGAAAAACATTCGCTGTGTTCTCACTGATCAAAGTTCAACAATGTGCTCATTATACAATTTGGCAAGTACTATATATTACGTGTTCATCCTCAAGTGCCCTTGTAAACGCCTGTCTTTCTTTGAATAGTATAACCAAAAGGAACAGCATATATGTCTCGACCAGGCAATTATAACACCTTTTTACTCTTCTGAAATGAGTACATGAGATTGTTATACTATCTGCACGACGCTCATTGCTCCAGTCCAGGTCGAGGACCTTTAATACTGATTGCATCATCCGCTGCCTTTTGAGACAGCATTTTCTTAATTTTCTTTTTCAAAGTCTTATCGAAGTCAACGTAGGATAAGGATAATATCTGGTTTAGTAACAACTTTGCTCCAGATTCCTTCACTAACGCATACCTTGGTTTTATCCTCTCTTCCAGGCTGTAACCAAAATATTGTGGAAATTTGATTAGTTCCTCATTGGAGTAATCCATTGTCAAAAAGAATTTCCACTTTGGTACCAAATTCTCTTCCAAGCTAAAAGTACACAAGGCCCCATATCTAGATATCATAGACCCTATTTCCGCCACGCTGTATCCCCTTTCTAAGAAGAACTGTACCACAGGCTTCAAACTGGTTTCTATACTAAGACCAAAAGCCTGTGGACATCGGTAAAGAAGGTTAGCAACATCAACACCCAAAGTATTGAAGAACTCAGCAGTAGGCCGCAGTTTCTCCTCTACACTGTAACTTATTATGTTTGGACAACGAGTCAGCATCTTACCAATGTGTTCTGATGAGAGGCCCATCTCCTGAAGGAAACTTATGGTCACCTCAATCTTTTGCGTGCTGTAAGTAAGAAGTGCTGGGAAGCGGTATATAACCTTTGCCCATCGTCTTTTGTCCACACCTAAATTTTCTAAAAATGCCATGGTGGGAATGAGGTTTTCTGATAGGCTAATTCCACACAACTGAGGCCTTTTGTTGAGGATTGTAGGAAGATCTGACTTAGCAATTCCAAGATCAAGAAGAAACTCAACAACTGGCTTAATTTTCCCCTCCAAGCTGTAGTATGCAAAAGCAGGAAATCTACGTGTGATTCCCTTGATCTGCTCAATATCCATGCCCAGCTCTATGAGATAAAGGATATGTGGAGGAAGCTGTCCAGTAGGTCCCAACTCACTTACTCTAGATACAGCTTTTAGCTTCTTGGAGTCCGCAGTTAAATGGGTAGAAGAAATATGTGTAATAGGTCTGGCTTTAACTGGCGTATTTGGAAAAGTTTCCACTAAGTTTACCAGAATATTTCCATGCTCTTCAAGGAGGGATTCAAGGTAAGGAATAAGAGCATCCCTGATTTCAAGAGTTGTGAGTTCTCGACCTACAAAATCCGATGGAGTTCATGATTAGTACCAGGGCATTGACTGAATCATATGCAAATAGAGATATGGCCAAAATGCAATCGAACCTACTAGATACCGAGATTTATGAATAATATGAAGCCTTGAGACAAGGTGATCTAGAAAATGATCTGACTTGTTGATAGTTCTTGCTGCAACTGCCTTACTCACACCTTGTTTCTTTAAGAACAAGGATAACACAGCCCTGGCTTCTTCCTTTTCTGCTGCCAACAGAGTAGGGGACAATGGTCTTGAGCTGAAGACTCCATCTATTTCAGAATCAGCTATTTTCATATCAAAAAGAATGATGAAACAATCAAAGCCAAAAACACATGGTAATAAGACCAGAATAAGCACCACTAACTCCTTACCAAGGGATGCTCGACAAGAGAAAGCTTCTCTTGGCAAAGAGATTCGAGCCCTGTGGAAATGGTATGTCAATGTCAGCACAGTTTTGAAAAGGGTAAAAATGAAACAATGAAGGTATACGTGCTAAAAGAATCCTCAAACGAAGCTGGTCCTGCTTAAACCATACTGCAGAAAACCAAAGTCCAACTTCTGCAAATTGTAATGGCAAATGACAAGCCATATTACCTTTCCGAAGATCACTTGAAAACGGACTTGTGCTAAAATTTTGCTCTACTTCAAGTTAATAAACTAATTTTGCTGATTCATCCCTTACAGATGTTGAAACACTCCAAAACCGAAGAAAGGGCTTTCTTAAACAACTAAAGGTATCAGAGATTATGGAAAACAATGAGCCATATTCTACATAATTGAATTTTTCTCCACCTTTCTGTTTTCATTTTTTAGTTTTTGAGCACTTTGCATAATATTAATTCATACTCGGAGGTGCTATATCAAATATATTCTTTCAAGAAATAAGAAGCCACAAAAGAAAGAACCTCAAATATCAACCAGCTAAAAGCAAGCACAGTTTGATCACAAAAATAAAGATAACTAGTTTTTATGTTATCTTCTTTCCCCAATCCTCGGAAAGGTCTTTCCTCAACTCTCCACCCCCAGTGCTACAACCCTAGAAAGAAGAAGAATAGAAATGAAAACTTGGAGCTCAGTCATTGACATACTAAAACATACAGTAAAGCTTGCCCAATAATGACGAGTTTAGCAACAACCCCATCCGAAATCTTAAACCAATTACACAATTACTGAAAGTCATTACAACCTAACCAACTAGCTCCACCATGGTCTCCCTGAACATGAACTTATGGAGAAGTGACAATTGTGTACCAATTAAATACATTTGTCCTAGAATCAAAGGAGCGTTCGGAAGAAAACATAAACCAAAGTAACTTTGAACTGAAAGAATCACCTTGAAATAAAGAGAACTCCTCTGCATGGGTATACAAGTTTAGAAGAGGAAAATGCAGTGAAAGCATCCATTTTTTAGCGTCAGATTTTCTGGGGTGGGGCTTGAACGATAAGCTAGAGTTGAGGTACCAGATAATTCCTCCGAAGGGATCTAAGTCTAACGACGCTATTTTTTGCGTGGAGTGACCAAGCTTGCGAGTGTGAGAGAACGACAAGGAGAAGAAACGTCTGGTGCTGGTTCATGTTTGAGTTCGCGACAGATATCCAGCACCTGCAATCTAACTGTTTTAAAATAATAATATCGAAACGGATAAAAGATTGAAACTTTTTGTTTTACTTATTTTAAAATATCTTATATTATTTAAAATTTTATTATGATATTTAATAAAAATATTTTTATATCATTAAATTATTTTAATAATTTATATTAGAATTAAGTTAATATAATTATAAAAATTTATTAACTGTAATTTTAATATTTTTAATTATAAAATTGATTTTAGAATAAATAAAATTTAAAAAATGTAAAACAAGAAGTATTTAGTTAAAAGTATGCACAAATTTTTTAATTTTTATAATTAATTTACTTTTTATGCTTTGGTTGGATGAATTATAAAACTGAACCATAATAGTTTTTCATACGTAAATACTGATCATTATATTTTTTAATTGATGACTTTTTAAAAATCATCGTTTAGTCAGAAGCTGCTATTTTGAAGTCTAGTATGTACCTTTCGAAATCTAATATGTACAAACTGAACTCTCATTTTTTCAGTGGCAATGGGTTAGATCGAGTGTCCTCTATAGATTGCAATTCAAGCTTGACATAAAGTCCCATCAAACATGGCTTAATTCAATTTGACCCAATAGAATCCACCCAGCCCAACCCAATTCAAAGTTTCAACATTATAAGTGTCGTACTAGACTCGATATGTGTCTGGTTCTCGTCAATACTAAGAGCCTATTTAGATGGGCTTTTCTGACGCTAATATGCACTTTTCTTCATTACAAAAATTTTTTTAAAAAAAGAATATTTTGTTGTAAAATTTAAAAAAAAAACACTTCTTTAATAGGTATGACTTTTTTTTGCGACCAAAATACAACTTTTAAAGAAGCTCAAATTTAGAGCTTTAAAAAAAACTTTTTCAAATAGATTTTTCAGATAAATTAATGAGCATATCTTTTAGTCTCTTTTGCCCTTATATTTTACACATAATTCTCACAATATCCACAAACTCATTTTCTCTTTTATTATGTATTTAACTATTTATTTAATTTGGATTTTTTTAGATTTATATAATATTATTTGACTTTTTATATGTTTTAATATTTATTTTCGATATTAGTTTACTTATGTTATAACTTATATAAAAGATTTGTTAAGATATATTTTCATTTATATTTCATATGATTTAAAATTATATAATAATTAATGTACTGTGCTTTGCATATTGTATAATATACTTTAAATAATATTTATATGCATAAATAATTTTACTACAAAATAAAATATAGCTAAAATTTAAAATACTTTTTATTTTTATGTTGTTAAACAGTCTATTATATGAAGCTTTTTCAAAAAAATGCTCTTTTTAAAATGACAGCCAAACAGTCAACTGGTTTCTTAAAAAAATTCTTTCCAGAAAAAACCTACAGACAAAAACTCTACTAGTATAAACCTAACCAAACAGAGGCTAAATATTGTTTTAAATAATTTTTATAATTTACAAAATAGTCTTCAAATTTTATAAATTTGCAAAATAGTCTCTCAATATATTATATTATATAATTTATAATTTTAGATCAAATATATATCAAAAAACCATAATCATATAAATTTAAAATAATAATTATCTTTTTATTTTTATTAATATTATTTTTCACATATCTTACATATAAACAATAATCACAATTAATATAAAAAATATCTTTTAATTATCATACAAATATAAAACTAAGAATAATATACGTCCATAACCCCATAAACATTACAATAAGAGTTCATACCAAGCAACACATCAAAGAAAAAGTAAAATTGAAATAAAAATACTTGCAATTAAAAGTTTTATATTTATATTGCATATATAAAATTTAAATTATACATCAAATAACATGTCCATACTTTTTTATTTAAGATTATCTTCTAAGTCACTCTCACCTATCAAGCACAATTCCTCAAAAACCCAACAATCCACTAAAAGATCGATATAATCAAGATAAATTGGATCTACAAAATCACTTTTTCTATTAAAAGTCCTAATAAACAAATAAAACTAATTTATTAAGAAATTATATTCAACTTAAGAATAATAGTAACATACCTTTCCATAAGTTTTAAGTTGTATCAAACAATAAGGATGGATTCAAATATATTCCAATTTTTTCATATCTTGATACACTCACACATTGAATTAAAAATTCCGTTAGTGAAATATTTACAATTCTGAAACACCACTCTAAAATTGGTCCCACCAAGCAAGTGTAAGATAACAAAAGTAATATTATAAAAAAAATAAAATGATGATTACTTTCTAACAAGTAACAAAGGTGAAAAACTATATACAGGCCAGGATTATGTTTATCTCGTTGATGATGAGCAATGGACATCCTAAAATCACCATCAGCATGCTTATAAATCTTTATTTGTAAGCTTAGTAGATTTTACTTCATCTTATGTGTAATAGTTAACAATATTCTCCTATTGACTTCAGTTTTTTTTGTAAAATTTAGTCTAAAATAGACACTAGATTTTAAAAATACCCCAATTGCAAACATCATAGAGTAAATTTTTCTTTCTCATCTCTCATTGGTGACTTTAAGATAAACACCTATACAAAGAAGACCTATTTTTTAAATAGGCATAATTGCGTCATTCGCTCTCTCTATAGCATTACAAAATAACTCATTGTTGCCTTCTCATCACTATCAGCTAGACGAAATACTCTTACCAAAGACTTACAAACTCGTATTACAAATTGACACTGACAATAAAATTCATGATCTTCAAGTATAATTATAAAATACTTACTCCAACATTAAACCTAATATATTATGAATCAACTCATTTATCATTTGTAAACATTTGTCTCAACTCTTTCTTTATCGAAACAAAACACTAAAGTGATAAGAAATTATTCATAAACCTTGTTATAATAGGATGACACAAATTCCTGCAATTGTTATAGTAGGATGATTTCAGTGGAATGCTTGATCACATTATTGTCGAACAAGCAGTGTAAAGTTCTATATGGTTGTTGCTTTGGCGGTATAACTATCTGTTCTTTTCTAGTTAATGGTTTTTGTGTGTGAAATTGTAGTCTGTTAGATTTGTAATAGATCATAGGCTAGCCCAACAAGAGAAGCTCATGTGGCCCATCAAGAGAGCTCCTCAAGCCTTCACAGTTGGTCGTAAGTTGCAAGTTTGGATATAACAAATTTGCAATAAAATAACAGAAAAACAAATTAGTTTTGAATCTGTTAAATTTGCTGGCAATAGATTCTCCTATATCTATAAATAGGAAAGTACTGAAACAAAATTGAAAAACGAAATGAATTCGCTCTCGGTACTTATGAGTCCTTTTCATAAACACCTCATCTTCCTTTCTCTGGTCTTCTTCTTCTTCATTTCTTCTTAAACTCACACATGGTATCAGAGCCATAGTCAAATGAAAATGGCAGGTACCATCACTCAAATCCTAAACCAATTAAACACAAACCTACCCAGCCTAACCAAAACATTGAACATTCAACAAGTTAAGCTTGATAGAAGCAATTATATCAATTGGAACCCAATATTCTACCCACAATCCAAGCCTTAGGCCTTGAACAATTTATTTTTCAACCTAACAACATACCACTAGAATTCATTACATAAAATGAAAATAATGTCAAAAACAGTGACTATCTAGTTTAAAAGAAGGCAGACAAGCTCTTAATAAGCTGGTTAATCCCAACAATCAATGACAACCTCATTGGTCAAATAACACAGTGCATGTCTTCATTTAAAATCTGGACAAGATTGGAGAAACACTTTAATCAACAATCAATGGCAAAAATTATGCAACTCAGAAATCAACTACAGACAACTAGAAAGGGAGGAGAATATGTCACAGATTTTGTGCTCAAAATCAAGAATATCGGTCATGAGTTACTAGCAGATGGAGATGACATTAAGGAGAAGGATCTTGTAATGAGTGTTCTAAATGGCATTGGTCATAAATTTGATCCAATTGTTGTACTCATCGCCTCACAATTAGAAACTCTCTCTTGAAAACACTCAGTACCAGCTCATGCTTCACGAGCAAAGGATCACTCAACTAAATAGCATCATAAAATCAATATTCTTGAGTAATGTTGTTCTAATTGAGCTCAATAATCTTAGAAATCAAGGAGGTGAAAGATTTGGTGGAAGAGGTTTAAGAGGCAGAGGAAGAGGTAGAAATGGTAGACGTTTTGGGTCTAGTCCCAGACTCTACTGTCAAATTTGTGCAAAGCCTGGATGCTCAGTTATTCAATGCTATTATAGGTTTGACCAAAACCTTCAATCAAACTTCAGGATGAACAACCTAGGAGCTCAAAATCCTAGACCCTCATTTAGCTCATACAATCCAACTCCAAAACCTCAATCTGGAAACATGTCACACCTGTTTCCCTCAATTGATCAGGGTCCCTATTTTGGAAGTGAATCAACAGATATCAACTCAAACCAAGGGTTTCAAGACACAGCAAATCAAGCATATTACTCACACAACTTAGCCTATATTGTGTCACCAGAAATAGTGGCAGATCAGGCCTGGTATGCAGATAGTGGTGTCACAAACCACATCACCTCTCAGCTAGGTAATCTGACTATAACGTCACCATACTCAGGTAATGATTTTCTATTTGTAAGCAATGGTGCAAAGTTGGTGATAACTCATATAGGTCAAATACATATCATGTCATCTAACCCACACAAACCCATTTTACTCCTAAAAGATATCCTACATGTACCCAATATAACCAAAAATTTACTCAACTAAAGACAATAATGCTTATTTTGAGTTTATTGGCAATGAGTTTAAGCACCTGGACACAAAGGAAATACTGCTCAAAGGAGTGTTTAAAAGAGGACTATATGAAGTAGAGCTTAAGAGGATCATTGAAAACTGTGATAAAAGAGGCCCCAGCCTAGCCAAAACACTGAATATTCAACATGTACTCCTTACTGCTAAAGAATTTGTCACTAGATGGCATGTAAGATTGGGGCACCCAGCTCTCAAAATTGTTCACTTTATTCTTAATAAAAACAATATTCCTTTTACCAAAACAATTAAGCAGTTTTGGGGAGCCTGTAAGTTAGGCAAAATGCATAAGTTGCCATTTGAAACTAAAAATAGTAGAGTCTACAAATCTCTGGAATTAATACTAATAGATTTATAAGGACCTGTACCGGCCATATCCATTGATGGATACAGGTACTATGTGGTGTTTATAGACTCATTTTTGAAATACTCCTAGTGTTATCCTTTGAAACTCAAGTCTGATATGTTTGATGTATTTGTTAAGTTCAAAAAGGTGGTAGAAAGTAGTTTTGAATGCAAAATAAAATGCCTACAAACAAATACGGGAGGAGAGTTAAAACCTATAGCTGACTATTTGGTGAATGAAGGAGTCACTGTGAGATATTCATGCCTATACACACATGAGCAAAATGGAATAGCTGAAAGGAAACATCGAGCTACAGTAGAAACTGGATTTACTCTTCTGGCCTTTGCTCACATGCCTTTAAAATATTAGGTCGATGCTTTTCTAACAACTAACCTAGTGGTTAATAACGCACCATTAAAAGCTATAGGAGACAAGGTTCCTTATGAAATACTATTTTAGAAAAAGGTTGACTACACTTATCTCAAGATTTTTGGGTGTGCTTATTATCCTTATCTAAGGGATTACAACAAGCACAAATTGAACTTTCATACAAGCAAGTGTGTCTTTATTAGGTATAGCTCAACACACAAAGGATATCGATGCCTTCATAGATTAGGCAGGATCTACATATGACATCATGTGATATTTAATGAAACTGACGTACCTTTTTATGCATTATTTTGACAAGGTCAAAGTCATCAAATGCTAACACACTCTGCAATATCACACCAGCCATTGCAGCCTCTCAAATGCTAAAAGAAACAAGTGATACATTCATCTCACATGCTAATCCACCTACACAAGCAACCAGACCCTCAATAGAACAAACTCAGGAGGTTAAAGCCATGAAGCTATCCAACACACCTAATACATCCTATGAAGCAATGACACACCTAATACATCCTATGAAGCAATCCGATGCTTCCGTTAGCTTCAAGCTATGAAAGAAGAATTCAAGGCTCTACAACAGAATAACACTTGGACACTTGTCCCATATCAACCCATTATGAACTTGGTTGGGTGCAAGTGGGTTTTTCGCATCAAACATAACTCAGACGGGTCACTCCTCAAGCATAAGGCCAGGTTGGTGGCCAAAGGCTTTCATCAAATAGCTGGATTTGACTATAATGACACTTTCTGTAACACCCCACTCCTGTGAGACCTGGACCCTAAATTGATGGCGATATTCGAATCCGTGCCTTGTGAGGATGGGATGCTACCTTTTTCAGTAAAATACAGTACCAAAAATTTTGTTTCGAAACAATCATACATTTGCATAGATGTATGTTGCGGAAAACAGTTTACATAAACAATCTGGTTGATACAATGGCCACAAGGGTCCTCATATAAAATACATAATAACGTATG
>JANZLD010000008.1:11833394-11847177 GCA_026413575.1 Erythroxylum carthagenense | reverse complement strand
CCGTTATCAAATTCTGTGTTGTGTGTGTTTACTTTATTGGCTTTCTAGTAGTGTGAAAATAGTTTAATTTCCTAACACCCCGTACTTCTCTTAAAGACTTCGTCAGGAAACGCAGCTAGGTAGCTCGGAACTCGAGCCGATGTACAATGGTAAGTACCGCTTCCACAGGTGAAAGTCTAACGCTTTTAGGAGTAGGAATGTTGGCGTGATCCTTTGATTAAAGTTGAGAGCCTTAACATGTAATTGCTTGTAATGTGAAACCTGAAACATATTGCCTAACGAACCTGGTTAGTGGTCGAAGTTTTTCTAATCTTGAATTGATGAATAGTTGATGCTAACGTAATTCAGAGAGTTAGTTTAAAATTAAGGTAAATTAAAATATCAAAATATAATAAAAACATAATTTTATTAACGAATTGATATAAATTATAATTAATTATAAACCTATTTAGTTACGAATTCCAGCTGTGTCCGCCAGAAAGGAGACAAATTAGAGTTCCTGTTCGTGCCCACTTGGGCCATTTCCATGCCTTTTTCCTAACAAACATGACTTCTTTTGCTGCTAAAGAATTAAGTTAAAAGGAATTCTCTTTTCAAAATTCGAAATCAATCAATCAATGATCAGAGCTTTAAATCCCTTTAGCGCCAAGTTTTATTTCTTGCTAATTAACGCCTAGTCTTTGTTACCTTATTGTTTACTCCGTCAATAGCCACAAGTCACCATCTAATCGGTTCGAATTGCGAGACTATGCTATTAGCTACGATTTCTCTTTCTTTTCTTGTTGTTTATTTCCCTTTCTGAGCAATGATGGTATATAATAATACAAGGTAGTTAGGGAAGACCACTGAATGATCTATAACTAAATCCTTAAGTTTTAACATCAAAGTTGATGGAACATCAGATGATGAGATGTAGTTGATGGAGCTAGTGTGATAGAACTTAGTAAAAGATACCAACTAACTTCCATTCAATCGTTCAATCATTAATCAATGTTGCTTATGTCTCAAATTTCTCAAACTTGAAGCAAATATGATTTTGTCCCGTTTAGAATCCCTTAATTCGGTGTGCATTCTTTGTCCCTTTTGGAATAATACCCCAATTGATCTAGCTAGCTAGCGGATTAGTTGCTTTTTATCGTATCCATTGCATTGTATAATGATCCTGGGATCAACTCCTAATTTACCTTTCTCTAACAGATTTGGAAGAACATGAATCAATCGTTAGGTGGTAAGATTGTTGTAACTTAATAAGCCTTGTCTCACTTCGCGTCAGTTTTGAAGATTCCTATCCAAGTCTTCTTAATTACAAAAACAAAATTATAATAATCAATCACTATCTGATAGGATAGTTGTTATTTTTTATTGACTAGATGATACTACTAATAAGTTAAGTGATCGAAAGTGAGACACGTTAAAATTTATAATTATCGATTGAATTGATCTGTAATTTCGATATGAGTTGTTGACTTATCAATTGGGTTGCTCGGATCACATAATTTGCATACACTTTACAATTAAAAAGTAAAATTCTTGACATCAAACATAATCATAATTCATGTAAGTGATTAATGAATATGAGTATTGGTCATCTAATACGATATCACATCTAGCTTGAGTTTTCTTTTATAATTCATGGTGTGGATCTCTTATTTTACTATTATTAGACTTGTCCAGCCATTTGGAGCCTCTACTTTGAGTTGTTTATAAGTAAGAAAAAGCTATGTTATGTCAAAAAGCTATTAATCTTATTATTTTTAAACCTTTTCATTAATTGGAATTCAATTAACTCATATACAAAATTTTTATTTTATTGTTTTAGGATGAGAGTACTCTTTATGATGAGTTTGATGAAGAGATAGTAAAGTTTAATATTTTTTAAGTAATAAAGTATCCTAGTGATTTTCATTCAATTTACCATATAAATATTACGAATTCATTTGTACTTGATATTTTTAAAGAAGAAAGTATTGATGATGAATCGGAGTTTAATACTAAACCGGAAGTGAACAAGCAAGTTGATAAAATATGTGAAGTTATAAAATCATTATCAGAGATGCTAATATATTTGAAAAGTTTAAATGCTAAAACTACTATAACTCACAAGAAAAACTTGCCTTCTATTTTACAGGCTTTGAAGATAAAAATAATGGTGTTACCTGATCACCTAAAGGGCGTTTATTTAGGTGAAGGAGATTCATTATCTGCAATTATCTTTAAAGGGTTGACTCTACATGGCAAAAAGAAAGGCTAGTAGCACTAGTTAAGGAGTACAAAACTGCAATTATGTGAAAGTTTGAGAAGAAAAAGCCTCATTGAGTACAACAATGTTAAATAATTGCATTTTTGGAAGACAATCCAAAATATGATAGTTTGTATTAATTTTGTTTTAGTTATATAAAAATTTTATTCGCTTGTTTTTAAGAAGTCAGTTTATTGACTTAAGGGAAAATGAGTCTTAAAATTCCATAATACTAAATTTCATAAGGTGAATTTCATAAGACGTGATCACACTTTGTATAATTCAATTGTTATGATCAAAGACTCAAAATTTTATAATACTTAAACTTATAAGGCGAGATCACGCCTTATATGATTTAACTTTTTAGAATGAAACCCCTAAAATTTCATAATACTAACATTCATAAGGCGTGATCATGCTTTATATACATGTTAATAATCTACTTGGTTTTAAAGAAATTTGCCATTTTTAAGAAAATAAATAATAAAATAAAAATATATTAATTATTTAAATAATAATAAATTTACAAATTTAAAAATAAAAATAAATAATAATAAAAAAGCAAAACCTTAATTTCTTATGTTTCTTTTTTAGTAGCCCCACATCACCAAAGTAGCAACCAATCCACATCACATGACATTCTACTATATCCACTGACATTATAGTACATCTCCTTTCAGATGCTCATAACTAAAGGGAGTCCTCTATTTTGCACTTTATTTTTGTTGATTATTTTTATAGCATGTGAGCATTGTGCCTAGATATATCCAATCTTTTTTCACCGAGAAGGGGGCCTTTATTAAGTTTTAATTTTACCCGATTTTCTTTAGCTTTGAAAAAAAAGATTCTCTATCTTTTCTTTCATCTCTGGTGAAATACGATTGGGGGGTAATTCAAACCCCTCGTGTCCATTTTGTTCTCGGATTCTTTATCTTCGTCGTAGTTTCAATTCTCAAATTCAATAGATTTTTTTAATTCAATGGTATAGAGAGTTTACATTTTTTATTCTATTTTTATTTTAGATTCGGATCGCCACCTTGTACTAGAGATATGCATGTAATATCCACATGAGTATACACTTTAGTGATAACCGCGCGAATTAAGGATACCCACTAGACAGACTAATCCAACCTATAATGATGTACCAGAAAAACATCTTTTGTTATCCGACCAACCATCATATTGATTTGATCCCATAAGCGGGACCACCACCCCATAGATTAATTAGTTAGATTTAGATTGATAGATTAAAAAAAATTTGATTTATATATACAAATAGATAGACGTATGGACTCACACCTAATGTCTTTCTCTAGTACAATGATAATATCCATTTCCATTTCTTATCACACTTCCTCTCGCTTATGTTTTTCTCTTTTTTTTTTTCATTTTGAAAGTATAAGTAGGTACGAGATTTGCTATGACTTTAATTTCTAAATAATGTTATAAACAAGAGCAATTTCAAACTGATTCATAATCAATCGTTGGCTGAAGACGTGTAAGGAGCAGGGGTGGACGAAGCGGAAGCGAGAATGTCGGCTTGAGTAACGCAAACATTGGTGAGAATCCAATGCTCCGAAAACCTAAGGGTTCCTCAGCAAGGTTCGTCCACATCTGATCGCCTTTCCATTTGTATAAATTGTAAACTTTTTTTTTAATGATCTAATCATATTGGTCTATTGAATGACAAACTCAGTCCATAATTCACCTTATTATTAGCAATCAGGTTATTGAAAATTTCGAACAAATCCCTAAATTTGAAACTACCCGTTATCCAATAAAGGCCTACATTGTGCATACATTATGTATGCACAAGATGATCACATACTAATAATCAACAAAAATAAATGTACGATCTACATGTGGGGTAGTAAGAAAATATGTATTATGAAGAACTTTATTATTTGTGCTTGAACTCATGAATACTATGATTTATATGTTGATTATTTATCATGATAAATTCATAATTTTTTTATTGTTGTTTGTAAATAATCCTTAAGTTAAGATACATTTTTTGTTTAAGTTATAATGCAAGAAAGAACCAAGCACAATGAGTGTTTTTTTATTAAATTACTTTAAGTATCTCGTTGGTTTTATTTAATGAAAGTGTGCAAGATTCGATGCATTTTGACATCTATAAGAGCTTTAAACCTAATAGCATTCATCACATTTGTACTCATACATTTCTTTTTGTTAAATGTTACCAAACTTAGCTTGTTTATGCTATAACTTGCTTTTAAATATATGTTAACACTATATTTGTTATGAATCTATGCATAAAGATGGTAAGGGAATTTAAGATAACCACTGTTAACTTAAACAAACTTACCTTTTTTTTTTTTTAATCCTTAGAAAACCAGTTTGAGCCTTAACCTTTCTTTTCTTGAATACCAACCTTGTTACAAACCAAATTTATCCTTCTTTTGTCGACATCCTTAATAAATTTGAGTTCCAAAATTGAAAGAATTGTATCAAACTTATTTGCATAGGATTTTAGCTATTTTCATGAAAAGTAAATTAGTTGATTCAAGTTGCGTTGTTTTAATTTTTCATTTTTTTATAGAATGGGAGAAGTATAAGAAAAGAAAAAAGAAATTTCCTCATTGAAGTTCTTGTTAAAAGAAAGAAAGAAAGACTACATACATACATACATACATACATATATATATAGTGATTGAATATGATGCTATTTGAATCAAAGGTTTTGGACGAAATTGAGTAAAAACTTGTGTGGATAAATTTGCGTGATTTCTTTCAATTTATTTAACTTAAAAACTTCTTTTTATCATACCTTAC
The DNA here is from genome assembly GCA_026413575.1 of Erythroxylum carthagenense. Classification (NCBI taxonomy): domain Eukaryota; kingdom Viridiplantae; phylum Streptophyta; class Magnoliopsida; order Malpighiales; family Erythroxylaceae; genus Erythroxylum; species Erythroxylum carthagenense. The sequence continues at coordinate 11,842,142 of JANZLD010000008.1, read as the reverse complement.
CTAAGACAAGTTACAATCCTTGTCAAGTCCCTTTGATTATGCATTAGGTTCATTTATGTTAAGTGGTGGAGACATGATTCATTAGCAAACTTATGGAAATAATTCTCTATGCTTTGATTTGAGAGCTTAATAAACCCTAAATACTTTGAATGTATAAAGCGAAATCTATGAGAAGGTGTCAAGTCTTGTTTCATTTCATTTTGGTGGAATTGACGTGATGCTATGTTTTAATTCTAAAAATGTACCCTACGAGTGTTTGTCCTCTAAATTATTATTTTATCATAAACAATTAATATGTATTAGCTTTTGGGATATTTCTGGATAATATAAAAGAAGATAAGAGGTTGTTATGATGATGAATGATATATTGATTTAATATATGCTTGAGGACAAGTATGAATTCGGTGTGAGGAAATTTGATAAGATATTATTTAATTATGTTTATTGAAATCATCTCTTTTGTTTTTTCTCGACCCTCTCTTTAGCCCTGTGTCTCTTATCTTTAGGAGGTCTTGCTCCACTAGCAGGTTTTTAATAAGTTAAGCAGAAATTAAAAAAGGTTTGACATTTATAATTTATTATCCATTAACTATTATACTTCTTAAAGATTTGAAAATTCTTTACAAACTTCTTCACACTCAACTTATTAATAGATGCAGTTTTAAAATTCAATTTATAAATTATTTAATAAATTAATTAAAATATAATAAATTAACTCGTTAAAGTTTGTGAATAGCTTGTTATAGGCTTGTCATGAAATTTTAGCATATCAATTTTTATTTATCTTTTTATAGATTTATCACATGTTTATTCATGAAATAATATTTTATTATATAGATAAAATTGAACTTCAATTTTACTTTATTGTGGCATTATAATTTTATTTTAAATAAAATTTGCATTACAAAGTTTGATCTTCTCAAATAGCTCATCAAAATTTGATTTTAAGAAACTTATTTAATCCCATTTGTTATTGGGTTTTGTGGATTGCAATACCCATTATATGTATTTACAAAACAATGGCCCGAATGGAACTCGGGCCTTGAGTGGAAAACGATTGCCAACGTCACAACTAAAGATGTGCAAACATCGTTCAGCAACCGGTAAATCAGTCGTTGAATTTGAGAGGAGTAGCAGTGACCCGATAATCCAGAAATGGCGTCAACTACCCTGGAAGATGAGAAGAAGCAGAGTACAGTACCCACTTCTTCTTCTTGATTCTAAAACTATGTTAAATAAACACTCATTTTAAATATATGAGATAGCAATGGAGGACAAGAATTTCACCGGACAAAGTCATGATAATGGTCTCATTTTTTTCAGGTTCTGGTAAAAGGGTCGCTGTTGTTGGTGCAGGTGTCAGGTAGTTTGCTTTTGTTTTTCCAGTCCATTACTCAATTGTCTGATCTCTGGACTATGGACCAGTTCATTGACTACTGTTAAGGTTTTCTAAGTGATGAAGTGTTTTTGCATGTAATAAAGGAGAAATCTTTATTACCTTTTGAATACTTTTTGGCATTTACTTAACATATAAAAGTTAATCTGGGAAATATTGGTCTTATTCCTCTTGATGTTTCAAGGGCCTGGATATTCAACTCGGAATTTGTGTCTCTGTTATGGTTTATAAATTATTTTGAGATATCTACCTTATGAGGGATGCTCACCTATGTCAATGTATGTTGAAGCGGGCTTGCTGCAGCTTACAAGCTGAAGTCACATGGCTTGAAGGTCACAGTATTTGAAGCGGAAGGAAGAGCTGGAGGGAAACTGAGAAGCGTTTCAGATCAGGGTCTTATATGGGACGAGGGTGCTAATACCATGGTACATTAGTCCAAGATGTTATGTTAGATTATTTAGCGATCAACTTTTATCTTTCACTGGGGGAAACTTTGATGAGTTAGAACTACATCTATCTGTCAGGAGAGAAGTTCCTTTAGCTCCTTGTGAAAGATGCCGAGATTGTTGACATTTGATGATGATGATTCTATTGATGCCTCGTACTGTAGTTTATTTTTGTTTATTTCCTATTTTGTACAGACTGAGAGTGAGAAGGAGGTCAAAACTCTACTTGATGATCTTGGACTACGAGACAGGCAACAATTCGTAAGGTTTCCTGTATCATCATGAATGTATACATGCCGTTTTTCCCGTGAACAAATGAACCATAAACCTTTTGATCACATTCTTTCAGTTAATACAATAATTTTTGTTGTGGTCTTTAGTTTGGGATGCCAACACGATTTTGAAATGGCTTCGTTTGTGGTACTCAATGTAGTGAAGTATGCTTAGTAGTTCTCAGGATCCTTGTTGAAGTTTATAGCTCATAATCTGCCTCACTATTTTTTTGTGAAATGTCACAGCCAATATCACAGAACAAGCGATATATTGTAAGAAATGGGAAGCCTGTGCTGGTACATTCACCTTTTTGTGTATTTGCTTCCAACAGATATTGCTTCTCTTGTAGCAAGATTAGTCTTCCTTTCAAATGCATCGATTTTTTTGACTCACCGGTAGCATTTGTTTGCTAAATTTTGAAAACCAGTTACCCACAAATCCCATTGGGCTAATCACAAGCCACATTCTTTCTGTGCAATCAAAGGTTTGTTCATCTGGAATTAATTTTAGTATCTTAGAACTAGTCCTAAGCTTAATTTCTTGAATATGCAATCCCTGCATGTTTATGCATTTATTGTTGGGTTTGCAGTTTCATATCATTCTGGAGCCCTTTTTGTGGAAGAGAAGTGAGTGTTCAAAGAAGTGTGATAATAACACACATGAAAGGTAATAAATAGAATTTTCCATAGCAATATACTCAGCACTATTGCATTTTGTAAATTCCTTTAAGTTTCACATTTTAGGCATTATCTTACTTTTTTTATTCTCTGCAGTGTTCGTGGGTTTTTTCAGCGTCATTTTGGAAAAGAGGTATGATGTCTCACTTTAACATCAGAAGATGTTAAAATAACAGTTTTAAAAGTGTGAGTACAACATGGTTATTCTTTTTGTTCTCTCCAGGTTGTTAATTATCTTATTGATCCTTTTGTTGCGGGCTCAAGTGCTGGAGATCCTGACTCTCTTTCTGTAAGTAGTAGTCTGACTGGGGACTGGCTTGCCTTCTGTAAAATTCATGATTTCTTTCACCATTTTTAATAATCAATCATCCTGGCTCAATCATCCAAGATACGTTGAGCTGGATATCCTTTTATGCCACGCACAATCCAAAAGATATATTTGCTAAAAACGATATCGTGAATCATATCAGGCTTCTGAAGCCTGATGTTAGTTTAAGCAACTGCTTTTAGTAGCCAGTAGTCCACGTACTTGAAAAAGAGTCTTCGCCATTTCTTCTCTTCTTAACATGTTCCACAAGCTCAATCATCTTGTTCCTTTTTCTGTTTTAGGCACAATATTCTTTTCCAGAGCTTTGGAATTTAGAGAAACGGTAATTTACAGCTTAGTTTTTTATTACCTACCTTGTATGCTAAGAGTGTTTCATTAGAAAATGATTTAGAACTATTGTCTTGACATCAATGACCTTTTGTAAAATGTTCATACGTGCCGCTTGATTCACTTAAGTTGATGAAATGCAAATATTGTTACTTTTACAAGATTTGGTTCTATAATAGCTGGGGCTATTCAAGAAAAGTTATTTGCCAAAAGGGAGAAGAGTGAAGATGGGAAGTCTGCTCAAGAAAAAAGGAAATATCGACGTGGTTCATTTTCTTTTCTAGGTGGAATGCAGGTAGATGTAGTGGATACCTTTTCCTTCTCACATGATCTAGCATAGGTGTTTCTGCTTATATGTCTTTGTATCCTTTGGTTATATTATCTATGCTACTCTTGCTGTCATCAAAGTTAAACTGGATCATTTTTATTGCTTACGGGTTTGCAGCTCAACCTATGTCTTTATCGGCATAAGTAATGGTGCTTGATTTTGGCATTCTCAACTTTAAGTTATCCTGTTTTGGTGATGGATAGCTTATAACTATAACTTCTATGTTGGGAGAAAACTAGCTAAACTTGTAGGCTTGTTACAAGTCAACGCAAAAACCAGCCGCTGAACATAATGTTATTTACTATTTTTTTTTCTGATTTCTAATTATGCAGACTCTCACTGACACACTATGCAAAGAGCTTGGGGAGGACAACCTAAAGCTAGAATCAAAGGTGCTCTCATTGTCATATGTTCATGATGAGAAGTTAGAGAACTGGTCAATTTCTCATGCTTCAAAGGGTGACAAGCATTCACAGGACTCACCTTATGATGCTGTCATCATGACGGTTAGTGGTTTTGGTAGCAGCCTTATGTTGTTTTTTAATGAGAGACTGCATGGTATAGTATCTAAGTCAATATGCCTAGCCAGTAAAAATGACTTCTTTAGCATGGCGAGGGCTGAAAAGCTGTTACAATTATTCTATATTGCTTGAATGGAATAAAGATGGAAAGAGACAGAAGAAACACCCAGGGACACTCAGATATTAGCTATTAAACCCATTCTGAACTTCTATTGCATAGCTAGTTTCGGAGTAAGTTTGATGTCTTGGTCATCCTATAATTCAGGATGTCCATTACCTGAAAATGGACCTTTCAGTAAATGAATGGTTTATTGGAAAACTTTCCCCTTTCGTTGAATAACACAATTCCATCTTGCATTCTTTAACCTAAACACATTCATGTATGTCCACATCCTCTAAGATCATGCCTCGTTATAAACTTGTTTTTCTCAGGCACCACTATGCAATGTCAAAGAAATAAAGATTACAAGAGACAGAAATCTCTTTCCCCTGGACTTTATTCCTGAGGTACTAATTCCTATAGCAATATTGTCATCCTTGGCAATTGCAGAGCTTTCCATCAAATCAGAAACTGGTGCCATATTCCTATATATGCATCTTTACCTATCACTTTAATTTTTAAGCAAATCATATTTTCATGTTTAATGGGTACAGTCTAGAAGGAAATATTGCAAGCAACATGTATTTTGTATAATGACCATTTCCTTTTTTAAAATTTTGTTATCATTTGGAGAAAAACCAATAAGTTAAACTTTCTTGCAACTAATAATTTTGATAAGCTGGTGAAATGTCACTGCGGGCCTTTGTGTGCACCCTGAGTAGAGCAGACTGGTGCCCGCTTCAATTTTGCTTCAATATTAAATTATTGATTGTCCTCGTATTGTCTCACCATGGACTAACCAACAAGGAACTGCTGGTACTTTGAACTGCAGAGATAAAAGAGATATCTAATCTGCCCAACTATTTAGTAGTTCATTTTTACATCACTAACTCTGTTCACCGTTATTTTGATGTTAGGTGAGGTACATGCCACTGTCTATCATAATCACAACATTTAAAAAGGAGAATGTTAGGAGACCCCTGGAAGGATTTGGAGTTCTTGTTCCCTCCAAAGAGGGACAAAATGGTTTAAAAACTCTTGGTAAATCCTCAAACACTACCCAATGCAACTAAATACCTTGCATTTTCTTTCTCAACTTATTAAAAGGTGTGCTTCTGTGTGTAGGTACTCTTTTTTCCTCTACGATGTTTCCCGATCGTGCACCCAATGACCTTTATCTCTATACATCCTTTGTTGGTGGGACTCGAAACACGGAACTAGCTAAAGCCTCAGCGTAAGAGGAACCTCTTATACTTCCGTTTGGAAAATATAAGCCAATTCAAAATACATCCATGTAGCTTCTCTACGTTCACATATAATTACCTGATGTTTCAGGGAGGATCTGAAACACATTGTAACTTCTGATCTCAGACAGTTGTTAGGGGTTGAGGGAGAGCCTACATTTATGAAGTATGCATATACCTATTTTATACGCTTTTGCTGTAGCTGAAATAAATGTGTGGAGATGCATCATTAGAACATTTTGATGCAGTCATTTTTACTGGAGTAAAGCATTTCCCCTGTATGGACGGAACTACAATGCAGTACTGGAAGCCATCGAGAGAATGGAGAAAAACCTTCCAGGATTCTTCTATGCTGGTAACTGTTTATGGATAATTTGTATAATTGTTAGGATTGTTGAAGGACAAGTGACCTTAGAATCTTCTAACAACTGTCATTAAAACCTGTAATCTGTGCCTGCTTGCCAGGAAACCATAGAGGTGGATTGGCCGTCGGGAAAGCTATAGCCTCAGGATGCAAAGCAGCTGATCTCGTGATCTCCTACTTGGAATCTTCATCAGATGGTAACATTATGAAAGAATAGGCATAGTTGTAGCTTTTTCTTTGTCGAGTAATCTGACCCTCCCCTCTTTCGTAAGAGATTACATAACAACATGCAAGCTAACAAAGTTGGTTTTCGCCAACATTTCATTTACATCCATCGTCACAGACAGTTGCAACTATTTTCTAATGACGCCTGATTCCCAGAGACCAGCTGTCAGCGATCCAAAACCACGCAACAACAAAATATTCAAACTATTTTGAACCCCTGTTATTTTTGGTGCGTTTTCTTTTTAGTCTTCGAATTCCCAATTATGAAAATAGTTTCCTAATTTTGTTTTCTATAAGGGAAAAAGTACAAATTTAATTTTAATATTTTTACTAAATTATACTTTAACGTTTTAAAATAAAATTTCATGTTTACAAAATATTTAAAATAAACTTTGAGTAATTTGTTATGTTAGTGTTGATACAATATTAATTTATTATTTTTATTAGATAGCGGAGTCTTATTATGTCTTGCCCAATAATCCTTAAACACTTTGGAGGTATACTTGTTTTCATTGTGAGACACTTCAATTTTCTCTCTGTCTCATTTTACCACCACCATTATTATCATCATCACACTCAGTCTGAAGTTCTGCAATAAAGCAGAGTCTGGAGAGATCTGATAGTACGCAGGTTTATCCCTAAATAGTAGAGAGACTGTTTTCGGTAGAGCCACATGCAAAAATGACAATAAAAAAGTAACGCAGGTTAAAGACTAAATAAGTAAAACTGACATGCTAAATTATTATGTAAATAAAATTACACACACACACACACACACATATAGATATATATGACAATCTTACGATTTTAGAAGATCTCGTGGAATCTTTCCTTATACACCTATCCTGAAAAGCCAAGTTGTAGGCTTACGTAGCGCGAGCGTTAGAGTAAACATCTCCTAATAACTTACTCAACTATTTTGGTGAACTTTAAAGGGTATCATTTACCTTTATTTTATCACGCTAGACTTTTTTTTTTTTTGGTAGTCACTGCCTTAGTAAGGGCTAACTTTGACGTATCTTTCTTGATTACTTCCTTCCAGTTCTTGTAAGGTCTCCCTTTTCTCCTCTTGTAGTCACTAAGGGTTATTTTCTCACAACTTCGTATCGGAACATCAAGGGCTTCTTACGCACATGCCAAACTACCTAAGCTTAGTCTTTCTTAACTTATCGGCAATATTAGCCACATGTAGTCTGTCTCTCGTCACATGATTCTGGACCTTATCTATTTTTGTAATGTCACACATCAATCGAAGCATACGCATTTCTGCTATCAATAATTATTTCGTATGTTTATGTTTGGCAGGTCAATACTCTGCTCCATATAACATGGTTAGCAGAACCACCATTTTATAAAACTTCCCTTTGAGTTTTAAAGGAATCTTTTTATCATATAAAACCTTGATGTGCTTTGCTATTTGATCCACCCAATAGAAAACGCTTCCGTGTCGCATTCTATTATCCTTACCTTAGTCAATGCTTCTTCATACATATCTCCAATGATACGGATACCGTTCCGTTCCGGCCGGAACGTTCCGTTCCGGTTGGAAACCGGAACCGGAACGACCTTCAAAATTCCGGGTATGGATTCCGGTTGGTACCGGCCGGTTTTGGTCGGTACCGGCCGGTACCGTCAATACCGGAATTTTAGGGACCGTTCCGCAAAAAATAAAAAATTTAGGGACGAAATTGCAAATAAAAAAAGTTAAAACCTAAAAATCTACCCGCACCCGCCCCACCCCTCGACGGCTCGACCTTCTCTTCTTCTTCGGTTTCTCTCCTCTCTCCAGTCGCCGCTGGCCCGCTGCTCCTCCCTCTCGTCGTCGCTGCTCCTCTGTCGTTGGATCTGGTGTCGTCGTCGTCGGATTTGCTCGTCCCTCCTCCCTCCTCGGATCTAGTCCTGCCTCCTCCCTCCTCGGATCTGCTCGTCGCTTCTCGGATCTGCTCCTCCCTCCTCGCCGCTCCTGGCCGCTCCTTGCCGCCTGCTCCTCCGTCCTCCTCCTCGTCGACGCACGAGGCACGACACGACCACCCAAGACCTGACGGCCTTCCCTCACTGGAGACCCGAACCCGATTGTTTTGGCTTGGGTGTATGTTTTTGACTTTGTGTTTGATTTTTAATGGAATTTTGTTGTTGATTGCTGCTGTGATCCTAGATTCGTAGGTGTTGTTGAGTTGAATTGGAATTGCTGTTGTTGATTTCTGCTGAGAATGAGGGAAAAAATGGTGGAATTGGGGAAAATCCGAAAATGGTATTGTCTGGTTGATTTCGGATGAAGGTTTGATTGGGGAAAAATAAGTTGATTTTGGATGAAGGTTTGATTGGGGGAAATCCGAAAATGAAGGTTTGAACTTTTGAAGGCTTGAAGGTTTAATTGGATTGATTGAGTTTGTGAAATTGATTTTTATAATTGAGTTTGAAATTGTGAATTGAGTTTGTGAAATTGAGTTGAATCCTAATTGGGTTGTTTTGATTGAGTTTGAAAATTGAAATTGTGTTTGATAATTAAAATCAAATAA
>JANZLD010000008.1:11816547-11833294 GCA_026413575.1 Erythroxylum carthagenense | reverse complement strand
ATATTTGTTAAATGGTCATTAATTTTTAATATTTGGGTATTGAATTTTGATAAATAATTAGTTAAGTATAAAATTATAGAATTGGAATGAATGTAATTGGAATGAATGGAATTAGAATTGGAATGGATGAAATTGGATTATTATTTATTATTAAGATTTTTGAAAATATGGTTGATGTAAACAGTAAACTAGTAAAGTATACAATACAGCTGTATAATATATCAATATGGATTATTTTGCAATTTTTAAAAAATTTAGGGACTATTTTATAAATTTAAAAAATATCACGAAACGGTACCCGGTACCGACTGATACCGGTACCGTTCCGTTCTAGAGTCCAATCCGGTACCGAGGCCGGTACGATATTCATAACATTGCATATCTCTAAATACGCTGATATAAGTCATAGGAATTTCCTTTGCTCCAAACACCTCCATAAGAGTTCTCTAGGAATTCTGTCATACGCCTTCTCCAAATCAATAAAAACTTTATGCAAATTTCTTTATTGTTCCCTGTAGCATTTTATTAGTCTACGGAGTAGATGCATTATTTCTGTCGTAGACCTACTATGCATAAATCCAAATTGGTTGGCCGATAGAGAAGCAGCTTTTTGGATTCTTTTTTCAATTACCTTATCCCATAGCTTCATAGTGTGACTTAGTAATTTGATGCCTCTATACTTGTGACATTATTAGATGTCCCCTTTGGCCTTGTATAAAGGGATCAACCTATTTAATCTCCATTCATCCGACATTTTGACTGACTTGAGAATTACATTAAAGAGTTGAACTAACCACTTAAAATTGGCAACTCCTATTTACTTCCACACCTTTATAAGGATCTCATCCTACTCTACGGCCCTTCTGCTCCCTATTCCCCTCAAAACTTTTGTAATTTCTTCTCTTGCAACCCTTTTTCATGAGTACTCGTTAAGAAAATGTCCTGACACGAAAGGTTCACTTAACTTTATGTTGACTAATATGTCTTCATTATATAGGTCATAAAAATATCTCTGTCATCTTCTCTTGATGGCTTGGTCCTCTGTGAATACCTGTCCTACTTCATCACGTATACAACATACTTGGTTGAAATCTTTCGACTCATGCGCCTTATCTTGTGCTAGCTTGAAAATTTTTTGTGCTCCCTTAAACGTATCCAAATCCCTATACATAGTCTCGTATGCTTCTCCTTTAGCTAATAAAATTGTCTTCTTTACCTTCTATTTCTCCAGTTTATAACTTACTCTATTAATTTCTCGCTCCCCCTCTATTGTACTTGCTAAAAGATCTTTAAAAGCTCTCTTTTTCACCTTTACCTTCCCTTGCTCATCCGACCACCACCAAGATTCCATCTGCTCGCCCCCTGTCGTTTGGATACCTCTAGGAGTTTTGTGGCAGTTTCTCTCACTACAGGGACTACTCCCTCCCACATTCGATTAACATCTCCACTCACAAATTATGTTGTATTATACCGAACTTAAGTCCTAAATTGTTCCACCATGCCCCCTTTTAGCCTCTACCATCTAATTTTACGACATTGCTTGGTAAATTGTTGTCACCTCTATCCTTTAATTCCTAGATCCAAATCCAACAATTTATGTTGGGTCGATAGGCATGCAGTCGAAAGCATATTGTAATCTTTGTACCATGATCTGACTCTTTTCCTAACAAGGAAATAATCAATTTGCGTCTTGTTCGTGCTATTATGAAATGTCACCAAGTGCGCTTCGCTTTTCTTAAATAAGGAATTTGTTATTACTAACTCATACGCTATGGCCATGTCCAATATAGCATTCCCACTATCATTTGTAGTGTTTTATCTGAAGCTCCCTTGAGTTCCTGTATATCTGTCTAAAACAACCCCTATAAGCCCATTAAAATCATCTCCTATGATGATCTGCTCAATATTAGAGAATTGTAGAAGCACCCCATCTAGCGCCTCCCATAACAGACGCTTTTGTTGTACGTTTGAACTAGCTTAAGGTGTATAAGCACATTTTACATTAAGAATTACATTACTAAAAACAATTTTTGCTACCATAATCATATCATTGACCCTTGTGATCCCCACCACTTGGTTTATAAGTTCCTTGACCACTAAGATGCCTACCCCATTCTACTTCTGCGTACTTCTCGAGCACCATAGTTTGAAACCTCCTATCTCTTTTGCTTTAGCTCTTGACTGCTTAGTCTCCTAAATGCAGGCTATTTGTATCCTATACTTGTCTAAAATCTCAACTACTATTAGTAGTAGTAGTAGGAGTTGTAGTTGGAGTTGGAGTTGGAGTTGGAGTAGGAGTAGGAGTAGGAGTAGTAGTAGTAGTGTAGTAGTAGTCGTTGTCGTAGTAGTAGTAGCAAAAGTAGTAGTAGGAGTAGCAACAGCAACAACAGTCGTAGTAGGATTAGGACGTACCAACAAGCTCTCACCCGTCTTATACATGCAGGTAAAAGGAATGCCCTATGAGCTGCGGCGCAGTGTTGGTGATATTCCCAATTAAGGGAAATCGTAGATTTAACAAGTTTCCAATATAAGAAAGACTTTTTCTACATAGGCTTATTAAATGCATTGATAAAAACATCACAAAAAATATTTTCAAAACAAACATCCTCTCTCTTCCCCTCCCTCCCCCCTTAATTCTACATCTACATCTACATCTACATCCTGCTGTTTTCTACAAAAGAACTCAAAACCAAACTTATATTACATACTAAGCAAGCCTAGCATTCAATATGTAATAATTCTTATGTTGCTAACCGTCTAATTGCAACTAACAGCCTCCATCTAATAAATACATCTAAATTACAAATAGAGATGAAACTATGTTAGAAATGAGGGTCTTTTATTTAATAGAGGCAATACATACAAGAACGAAAAAGCAAAACCTCCTAACCCCATTTTGTATATAAATTATTAGACAAGCACAACAGAAGCCAATGGTAGAAGAACATGGATGCAGAGAAAAAAGTGACACCTTATTACCAGAAACCATCATTTCTCATGAAACCAAAGAAATTAGGAAGCTTTAGTCAGTAATGCAAAAAGATAGAGACTAGTTGTAAAAAATGTTGTTTGGAAAAAAAAAAGAAAAAAGGCAAACCTAATAGAAACAAACTCAGAACCTACAACAACAATTAATATATAATAGAAAGAAACTTATTATGATCAGTAGAAACAATGGATACTGCTAATAACATAAATAAGCGCATATCCAATGAATTTTGACCTCCCCAATCTTCTAAGAGCACAAAACCTAGATATGAAATCTCAAGACTAACCTCAAAAAGCACAAGAGGGATACAAAGAGAAAATAAAAGATGTAATGGGGAATCTGGAGAGAGTAAGTGGAGAGAGAAAAGGAAACTTGCTTCCTCCATGAAAAAAATGCTTACTTGCTAACATATCATTGATTGTTCAAGACTAAAAACGAGTAAATCCAGATGGGTTATTGTTATCTGTATCCATTTTTAAACATACGGTGGTTAACTGAACACAATAGTAAAAGCACAATACTTGAGCTGAAATCTCTTCAACTGTGAATTGCTTTCTAGTAGCAGGACACTTAAGCTTAACATTTCCATTCTCATCTCTAACAACCTTATAAGAGACTTGCTTCGACACAAGCACATAAGATTCAAAAGAAGATTAGAGAAGGAACCTCGTTTGCGATCGTCGCGACTACTACTCGAGCTTCCAAGAGGCTAATGCCGGTGACATTGCAGAAAGAGGAAGCTACTGCAACGCCAGAGAGAGCATGTTTACCTAGGTGACCAACCATCATAAGAGATATAACCTGTAAAAGATACATTGATACGGACACAACCACCATAGGAACGACCATGGCATCAGTTTTCTTGAGCTCCGCCATAAAGGCATTTATCAACACTAATGGTTCTCTCTTTTTACCATGGTATGAAATCTCCTAAAGGTCTCAAACATTGAACTTTTTGTTTTCATTATAAAGACCCAAGTCTTACGAGTAGCATCGTTAATAAAAATAACAAAGTACTTGTTACTACTTATGAAACAACATACGTTAAGAGTATAGTAGCTCCAACTTTATCTTGCTTATAGTAAACCTTTTATGAAACAAAACTTGTTGCTTTCAAAACATGCAATGATCGTAAGGGTTGAGGGAAATAGTAGTCTTTATAGGATGAGTGATTTGACATCTAGAAACTTTATATTTTCTCACTAATATGCCCCAATCTTCAGTGCCATAAATGTAGAGAAGTGTTCCCTTTAACTATATGTAGCTTTTTGGCATACAATTTTAAGTGTGTCTTGTACAAGGTGCAGAACAATTCACCAAGAGCAACTGTTAATGCTCTTTTAGACATTTTCCACTTTCCATCATCAAATGTGTGCTAATATCATTCTTATTCAAGCACATTTGCAAACAAAAAATTAAGGTGCAAGTAAAGAATACATCAAACTCCTCTTAAAGTTAACATGCATTTAACATCAGTTTCAACTCAGATGTCACCCATACTGAAGACCTATTGAAGCTCTGATTTTAATCTACAAACTTTTAAAAATTCCAATCCTATAACTGGTGAAGTATTCCCTTTTTGGAACACAATGTATGAAGCCTATTTATTAAGAAGCCATTCAGAATTTGAGTGACTAATGTAGAGACACTCACTAGTCACATGAATCAATAACAACTCATCATCTATACTTGAGGTTGTTATTGTAGTGTCATCTTTTTGGTTCTTTTGCTTCTTCTAGTCTCTCTTTCACTTATAATAGAATGCCTTTATATGACTAGATTTGGTGCAGTAGTGATACGTTGTGGTCTTCTTATCATCTCTAGACTTAAATATATTACTAGACTTGTCCTGCCATTTGGAGCCTCTATTTTTGTTTTTTGCTCTATTTCTACAGTAAGAGCTTGTAATTACATCCTTCCTCCTAATCTCTCTACTACTCTCTTTAGTCACATGCAAAGAAAGAATCACCATTAAAGTAGAGTTGCTGATAGTTACATCCAAAATTTTCCAACTATTTGGTAAGGAACTTAACAGGAATAAAATTTGTAGCTCATCATTAAGAATGATCTTCATGGTAGTTAACCTGATGATGATATCTAGAAAATCATTGAGATGATCAAACATTAAATTTCTAGTCTTTAACTTCAAGTTCGCAAGCTTCCTAATTAAGGAGCTTATATTTAAGCAATCTTCCTTTCATAACAACCCTCTAATTTCTTCTACAAGTTGAAAGGATCCGTCTCTTAGGATATGTGGTTAAATATGCTAATATTAATCTACTGCCTAAAAGTTACTAAGGTTTTTTGCTTCACCTTTTCCTACTCTTTATTTGTCATCTATTTTGACTTAAATGGGACATTGCCTTTTATACTTTTGTCCACATTGATTAGATCACAGAGAACCTTATAATACATGAGATCTTCCATCATAGGTTTTTATATTGAGTAGTTAGTCGATGTCAACTTCATTATAGAGTTACTGTCACTCTTTATTCTTAAGGCTCTGATACCAATTGTTGGATTCCAAGTAATAACACCTTCAAAATAAGTATGATCACTCAACCAATAACAAACTACTTAAACAATAAAGATGACTAAAATGTAAATTGCACCCATGATTTAACATGAAAAACCTCCAATATTGAGGTAGAAATCATAAGATAAACTGACAATAAATCTACTAAATCAAATAGCAAGATACAAGTGTTATAGATTTTGAGCTATTTTACTAAGTACACCTAAAAAACAATCGTAGCTAAAGTCTCGTTTAGCCCTCCCTCAAAATTTTTAGGATTGAGTATATATATATATATATATACTAATACTACTCTCAAATAATCATAGAAATCAAAATTTAATAAAACTATAGTTGAATAATACTATTTGGATTCAAAAACTATTCTCGAATGTTTCTATCTTGTGCAACTTCAATCTTTCAAATTGTTCCTTCAATTTCAAAAGGATAAGATTTTATACCCCTTTCAGTCACCTATATAGTTGTGAGTGGTGACTTTGTCTCTAAAAAACTCGACATCATATAGATACACGATCCCAAAGATTTACATTGTTAGGGAACACAATTGTATCTACCAATGACCTATTAAAGTAGTACCTAAGTAGTTAAAGATATCAATCACTAAGTAAGTTAGGATTAGTGGCCTTGTGTTTACTTTTTTGTATTTTTGACTATCATGTTTTAAATTGCTTATTTGGGCAAAGATTTCGAGTTGGAGTATTATACCGTTGTAACTATCGTCAAAGTTCAAAAAACTTAGCATTTTTCCGTAATCTTTGTGTATGCTTTCTCTTTTGCTACAAAATATTGATATTAAATTGTGAATGGATGAAAATTTAGACCAAGTTAAGCTTCTACCAGTGACATGCCACATCATTGCTTACGAGACATAAATTAATCATTTTTATTAGACAAACAGGTCCCATTGTGATGCTTGTATACTATGTATTAAACTAAGATCCACTTATCTTATTACACTTAAATTAATTTTAGTTGTATTTTTCTTAATTTTGTCTAATTTTTAAAACTCTAATAAAACCTGAATTAATCTAAATAAATTTTTTTACCCCAATTAAACTCTTTTAAACCTAAAAAACTCTATTTACCCCAAATTATCAAATTGATTAATCTCCTCCATCACTGTCCTCAGGACTCTGAGATTTTCAATAACAAACATGTTAGTTCAACTTTACCTTTGAGTACGACAAGAGTTTCTCCAAATGAAGAACATTCACGATAATCTGGATGTGCACAAATAGGACCAACTAAAAGTAACGTTACTATATCTTTCTCATAACATTTTAGTTTTGTCATGGATCAACGAACAAGATAGAAGCAACGGAGGGAGAGACAGAGAAAGAGATGAAGGAGGATGACGACATTGAAGTTGGGAGGGGGCTGATGGCGATGTACTGAAGAGAGCTGGAGTTAAGAACAGTGACGAAGGAGGTTCATCAATTTGATAATACAGAGTGAAAACATTTTCTCTTTCATTAGAGGCCATTTGTTCTATGTAAACTTTTTAAGAAAGACCACAATATAACATGACAAGCTTGGTGGATTCAGACTTCATCCTTTTCCTTTCATCAACATAAGTTAATGACACTTGTTTCAGTTGATCCGTTGTCTTATTCAATCGGTGTTTAACTTCTAGTTAGTTGCTTTGTTTCAAGTTGCATTTGAATGACTGAACATAACCATGTACCTGGTGAAAGGCTGGACTGCTGATGAAATTTAACCTTGTGATACTGCTGAGTAGTTAAACAATAACTGCATGAACTTTTGAATTATAAGGGAATATTCAAAGCAACTTACAGAAGTGTCAACATCAACATTTACAGCATAATTAAATCCTAAATGGGTATTCAATAAATTTATAAGCGAAATTCAATAAAAAACATAGGTAAAAAGGACTTTTGAGTTAAAATATAATATTTTCTAGGCTTCTAGAAATGCAGTTTCTTGAAAATTTTACCAAGTTGGTTGAGGGATCTGTCATAATGCTTAAGAAACAAGGGAAGGAAGGTAGGAAGGAAGGAAGGAAGGACAGAAGTCAAATCCCACATAAACAGAAAGACGTTGAGAGACTCAGTTTCTGCAGATGTATCCATCTGGATGGCTACGTCTCAACCTTTCTGTAAGGATTACCTTCATTCTTTAACTTCACCAAATCAGGAGGAACAAACGTTAAGTGTGTGTTTGTGTAACCCACCGTTTATTTTGGATGTTGGTAGTGGCCAAAGGCAGTTAATTAGGCAGTCATAACTTTAAAAAAACTCCACTCCCTGAAAAAATAAGGTGTGTCAGCAGCATAAAACTTAGACAAAAATGTTTTCGCTTGTCCATTTCATTATTTAAAATTTAATTAAAAATATTATTTTAGTTTATTTAGATTATTTTTAAGTTTTAACAGCAGCTTAGTTACATAACAAAGCCTTGTCGGCCGAATCTAAGCCAACCAATGTGGAAAACGACACCCTATCCGTGAATGCCTCCACGCGCGACCACTTTTCGTGAGTTCATCCTAAATAAAAGATTCCTGTGTTACACAAACGATCAGACAGACCAGTCAATGCACTGATTGAAGCGTGCCATAAGGAGCGCGTGATATTACCACTGATTTCAGTAATCTTGAGCTTCGTTTAGTCTGGGTGGCACTTCTCTCCACAACAATGAGGATCAAATTATAAAAAAATCAATTATTTTTATCTGTTAAAGGACAGGCTTTTTTCATATTATTCAACCAATTTTGGAAATGCTCTTCTCCATCTTCACATCTAACTTTTAGTTCAATAATTTATTCTTATATATACTATTTTCATTACCTGACATTCTTCATTCTTAGTTACTTGCAGTTGTCTCTCACCTCACACACACTACTCTCAGATCAGATACTGCAAAGGAGACGTTTCTTGTGCGCTGGCTTTTCAGGTAGAAGAAATGTGGTGAATGTAATCCTCAATTTTTACTTCTTTCTGTTGCTCTTTGTGCTCTTTCGTTGAGCGTAATGCTTCTAGCTGCGTTTGCATTTTCATGCTTTTGCTTTCTCCAGTCGATTTTCAGCTCAAAGATTGAAACTTTAGCTGGTTTAAGTCTATTCTTTGGTTGATTTAATGGGGGGATCCAGTGGGTAGTGTGTGAATGTCAATGCTTTTCAGTCACTAGGTAAAAGTTGTTGCATGCATTTATATTTGCTTGGATTCTCAAGATGGGCTAATCCCAGATGTGGTTTTTGAGCTAACCTAGGCCGCAGTTTTCGTAGATTTGATGTTTGATCTTCTTTTCTCTTCTGTTTAACCAGCTATAAGCCTATAATAGTTTCCAAGTTTGTTGCTTTACTGTACTTACAAAGTTGACTGCTTTCTAGCTTTGCAGTATTTATGTATGCATTTAATGCTATGTCCTGAACCGGATAGTTTCTGTTTCTTTGTTGTTAAGGGGGATCTTAGTTGCATTTATTGTGTAAAGCATTTATTATCTGCTGTTTTCTCTTTTCCTCTAGCTTGATTTCTTGACAAATGTTTATTATCATTCTTGTCCGACTTGAAATCAAGCATGCTCTAATTTTGGATGGAGAAACTATGCTGGTAGTTGTGGAAATGTTAAAGAGAACTTGTTGAAGTTCTGGGTTATCTGATGCTCTCCTTTTACCTTATTTTCTAGCAATCAAATTCTTTATTGGTATATTGAAACGATTCGTCCTCCTTATTTGTTGTTAGCATTTTATAATGGATCATATTTTGTGATCTATACATTTTGTATCGGCTTACGTGCTTATGGCTTTTTTTTTTATATATATTGCAGGGATTCAAAGATCTTCTTGCTTCATGTTGATAGGCAGATAACAACTGGTGTTTACATTGGCAGAGTGGAGGTATTTATTGGAAAATGGTTCTTGGTCTCAGTGCAAAGGCCAAGAAAGGTGCATCCCTGCAAGTGAATTATTTGATTCATATTCAAGAGATTAAGCCATGGCCGCCGTCTCAATCACTTAGATCTCTACGCTCAGTTCTGATTCAATGGGAAGGTGGTGGTCGTTGTTCGGGATCTACCAACACTGTTGTCCCTTCGCTTGGATCTATTGTTGGTGAAGGGAAAATTGAGTTTAATGAATCCTTTAAATTACCTGTGGTTTTGGTAAGGGATATGTCTGCCAAAGGCAAGGATGGTGATACTTTCCAGAAAAATTGTGTGGAATTCAACTTATGTGAACCTCGCAGGGATAAGATGCAATTATTGGCAACTGCTTTAATTGACTTGGCAGATTATGGTGTTATCAAAGAGTCTATGTTCATTAGTGTTCCAGTGAACAGCAAGAGGAGCTTTAGGAGCACATCTGAGCCGATGTTATATATTAAAGTGCAGCCAATTGGTAAGGGTAGCTCTGGCTCCTCGTTAAGGGATGGTCTGGCAAAAGTGAGTTCACTTGACAAGAATGGAGAATCAGTTTCAGCATTGATGAATGAAGAATATGCCGAGGAAGCTGAAGTTTCCTCATTCAGTGATGATGATGTTTCCTCACACTCATCTTTGACTAATGGAAGTTTAGCCTCCCAAAATGGAGAGGTAACTATGTTCTTCATGCTAGCTTTTTCCTTTCAATATCTCTTTTCAGTGCTTTTATTTATCTGATGTCAGTTTCACACGGTTACTTTGGCTTTTATCAACTTATGCTACCATTCCTCTCATTATTAATCTTTTCAGTCCATGTGAACCTGACTGAGGTGATGGATAAATAGTGACATGTACCGCGAAATAGTGCTATGAGACATCTCACCTCTATTATTAAATGCAACTAAAGACAGGCTGCTGACTTATTAGATCATTATTCCTATTAAATTTCTTTTTCTTGGCATCAGAATGGAGCAGAGAGCAAAGGAATGGTTAGCAAGGATCACAAAGTTGGTCAAAAACTTGCCCTTCAAAATGACATTTCAACCCCAGAGAATTCTGATGAAGGTTCATGTGCTCTTCCTCTGCATTTATGTTCTGATTTTTGGGTCACAATAAATGGTAATGGCTCTATGTTGGCCTCCTCTGACTCTTGTTCTATGTTAATCCAAACAAATGATGCAGCTCGAAGTGTCCATTCTTCATCACCTTATACTTCTGAAGATAAAAGGGAGGAGGCCAATACAAACACAGTAAGTGAGAGGCATTTGGATATAGTGCAGGAGGCTCATGACAAAGTTCCTAGCATCAAAAGCATAGCTGAAGTTGATACTGAACAGGACAGTAAGCAAAATGTAACAGGTTACTTTCCAGATGAGTGTGAAAATCCATCAGCAAGCAATCTCAGTTTTACAAATTCTGGTGATCTTCCAGTTAATGAAGCAGATTGTGGAAAATATCGGGGGCCTGGAAAATGTTCTCTGAAAGATACTCCACAGGAAAGTATAAATATTAGTTCCACTCAGGACATGATTGAAAAGGAACCACATGAGAATGAATCCAGAACTCTAGTCGATACCTTGGCTCAAGTTTCTACAAGATGTGATGGCTCACCTATGAGTAATTCTCTTTCTTCCACGACAGAAACAGGAATGAAGGAAAATCTCCCCAAAACTGATAGATTAAAACTTGTTAAATCTGTTAGGTCACAGTCAGATTCTGTTAGGAGCAGCAAATTAGTGAGCAAAAGTCAGCACAATGAAGTGACAGAATTTGCTGCCTCAGGAGAAATAGACAACAGTGCGGGCAAATTTAAAGTTACCGAACGAGTAAATTCAAAGGTTTATCAAACGAATACAAGAACCACCAATATGGACAACAGAATCCAGAAACTGGAATACAAAATAAAGATGCTTGAGGGGGAACTAAGAGAAGCGGCTGCTATTGAGGCTGCTCTTTACGCAGTAGTTGCTGAGCATGGAAGCTCCATGAGCAAGGTACATGCTCCAGCTAGGCGTCTCGCCAGGCTTTATCTTCATACTTATAAAGAATATTCCCAAACCAGACGAGCTAGTGCTGCAAGAAGTGCTGTATCAGGACTCGTTCTAGTCGCCAAAGCATGCGGAAATGATGTCCCTAGGTATTTAAAAATCATTTCTTTTTAATCATTTTTACTGATGTCTTTAACCGTGCAATTAATTTTCACTCCAAAGCATGTAGCTTGGACTGAAAAAAGTACTTGTAGGGTTGCAGATTAAGTCACTAATTTTTCTTCCACTTTTTATCCACATCATCTTTATTTGCCAGAAAGGTTCTTAACATTTTGTTGGTGACTTAATGTTACTGAACTTATAACTACAGGTTGACATTTTGGTTATCAAACTGTGTTGTTTTGAGAACAATTATTTGTCAAGCAATCAGTGATGAAGTGCTACGGCTTCCGACAAGACCACACATGGATAAGAATGTTGTTACGGAAAGAAAGAGTAATAAATCTACTTCTTTAAATTTGAAGATTTCAGCCAGCCAATTGGAGAACAAGAATGAAGCTTATGGAGATACAGGTGACTGGGAGGACACTCGAAAACTTGTATCAGCCCTAGAAAAAGTTGAAGCTTGGATCTTCACCCGAATTGTTGAATCCATCTGGTGGCAGGTTTTCTACCTCACTAATTTTTTCCGACTGAAATGATAAATCACTATGTGCTGTCTTAAATTTGAAGGCCATTAACATGGTTGGTGATTCATATTCTATATTCTCTTACAGACGCTTACACCACACATGCAATCTGCGGCTACAAGGTCCATCAATATGTTATTAGGTGCTGGCTCAAAGAAGAATCTCGGAAGGACTTCTAGTTCATGTGATGAAGACCAAGTAAACTTTTCACAGGGCCTTTGGAAGAAAGCTTTCAAGGATGCCTGTGAAAGACTTTGTCCTGTTCGAGCTGCGGGGCATGAGTGTGGCTGTTTGCCTGTGCTAGCCAGACTGGTAGGTTGTGGTCAACTTACTGTCAAGTTGCATGTGGTATGTAATTATGGAACCCTAATGGCTGCATTTTTCATTTAATTGTTACGTAGATAATGGAGCAATGTGTGGCTAGGTTAGATATAGCAATGTTCAATGCCATCCTCCGGGAATCAGCTGATGATATTCCAACCGATCCAGTTTCTGATCCCATTAGTGATTCAAAGGTTCTTCCCATTCCAGCTGGGAGATCGAGTTTTGGGGCTGGTGCGCAGCTGAAAACTGCGGTAAGGAATGCTTGCTTATTAAGACGACTTTTCTGCATTTAATATTTTACCCAGCATGAAAGCTAGTGTATGGTGAAAGTTCAAACCATGCTCTCATCTTAATGTAAAAAATTCAATAATCAAAAGACCATTTTTCCCCTTTCTCTTTTTCTGAAAGCAGATTGGAAACTGGTCAAGATGGCTTACTGACCTATTTGGTATGGATGACGATGACTTACTTGAAGAGGAAAAAGATGAAGACAATGAGAGAGAAGACTCATCTTTCAAGTCTTTTCATCTTCTTAATGCTTTGAGTGATCTCATGATGCTTCCAAAAGACATGCTCTTGAGTAATTCCGTTAGGAAGGAGGTTTGTTCGATTGATTAGTGACTCATATTTGATCATAATTTGACATGAAATCTGTTGCAAGTAACACTTATAGGGCTAGCTTTGTTGTCTTTTGAAGGTATGCCCACAATTCGGTACTGAATTGATGAAGAAGGTTCTTGATGTTTTCGTCACGGATGAATTTTGTCCTGATCCTATTCCTGACGTTGTGCTTGAAGCCCTCGACTCTGTGGTCAGTCACATACTATATACCAACTCATATTATTTGAGTCAGATAAAACCTCCTTTAACATGTTTCTGTATATTGGGTGCATCAACCGATAGACAAACCTTACCACTTCAGTTGGGATTGGTGCGGTTTAGAGATTTGATTTTGTTCCCAAAGAAGTGAATTAGAGGGTTGGTTAATAAGATCAACTCATAAAATTTCTCTTCCAAGATTGGCAACTTAGAGATCTCAATTTCGAGTTATATGCAATATAAGTAATAATAGATTGCTCTTAACAGAGATGTCTCGTCGGGTAGATTCTGCATGGCCTCTTCTAGAAATTTCAAATGCTTAGCGGATAATAGGTCACTAACATGATAACCAAAACCTCCTTGGAATGTTTCTGCATTGAAGGAAGCCTGAAACAAATAGCCATGCCTGACCTTTATACATTGGACCCAGAAACTGAGCTCTTGTGCATCATTTGAGCAAATCTTCTTGTTTTTGTTTTGGCGTAGGATACAACTGAATCTGGGGAGGATTCTATCACAACCATTCCATGCACAGCAGCCCCGCCAAGATACTTGCCACCTTCAGCTGCTTCTGTTGCTGTTATTATTGGAGAGTTTGGAGGTCAACCTCAGTTGAGAAGCGGATCCTCAGTTGTTAGAAAATCATATACCAGTGATGACGAGCTTGATGAACTGAATTCACCTTTGACTTCAATTTTCTTTGAAAACTCTCTGCCTTCTCCTAGCTCCACAAAGCTCAACTGGAAATCAAAGGAAAAGGGTAGTCCGAGTGCGATTAGATATGAACTTCTCAGGGACATATGGATGAAGAGTGAGTAGTAGATTGTATACTTACACGTTGTTGAGCTGTAAATTTGTAGTTCAATTTTGGGTCTTTTACTTTGTTATTCTTGTATAAAAGCTGTTCCTGTAGCTTTAGAGGGCGATTAAGTGGCTTGTCATTGAATAAAGTGGATGAGAGTATTATGAAGTTTGAAGGGAAGCTTTAACATTGTCTAGCCTCAAATCTGGATTTTCGATAGATGAATAATCGTATCCTTGTCGATCAAGAAATGGCGCTAGAAGTTGTTCTCTATATCTATCTATGTAAGCATCCTTCAGCCAAAAAACTTTGCAAATTTGCAGCAAATTTTCAGTAGCAAGTGCATGTTTGCTAACTTAACAATGTAAAAGTGTAGCTCTAATCTTAAGAACAAACATCAGCAAATCTTCAGTAGCAAGTGCAGGTTTGCTACCTTAACAAGGTGTAAAATTTTAGCTCTAACCTTAAGAACAAACATCTGCCGGAGTTCTTTGCTCTCATATCTCGCCAAAATTATCTCATCAACATACATGCTCATTTTGCATCTAACTTAGAACTATAACTCAGAACTTCAAAACATGTCAAAATTGCCATGGACACTTACACTTTGCTCACTTACATATTTACTACATATGAACTCTAAAGCAGTTACCAGTTGCCAACGAAAAATCAACTCAAGCAGCCAGTTTAATACAGTAATATGCTTAAAAAACAACTCAATTAGCAGCCAGTTTAATACAGTAATATGCATCAGGCGTAATGCAGCCAATAAGCCCTGCCAAGTTTCTCCAGGCGCACCTGCTAATTGAAAGTCCAGAAATTTCTTTTGTTTACTTTAGTAATCTTCCAGTGCCTTACCCTGATGGCAAATAAATTGTCAACAAAATCTCGACAACTGAAAACTTGCCAATTTCCCCTAGAAGTTGGTAAAGCATAGAACTATTTTTCCAAGCAGCGTAACAAAGCATAACCACATTCCAAGAACAATGACGAATTCAGTATTATGCGTCAGAGGTAATAAATGCAATTCAAGTATTCTAAAGTTTGACTGAGCCTGAAAAGGAATAATTTGACCAAGGTCAGGAAATTTTTTAATGTAAAGAGATAAAAACCAAATCCTATAACATTGGCTTCTATACAATACTGATTAGAAATTTGCAGTAGTTAAAGTTATTCTCAGTTTAAAGACCACAACAAACTGGGAACAGATAAATTGAAGAATGAACCAAGAATAAAAATCGTAGTACCTGCCCAGCATATATGGAACTTTCAAAGGAGTTCCTGCATCAACAAGACAGGAGCTTGAACTTCCCACACTAAGAAAATTCCTTCTTTCAGTGTGCTCCTCGGCCGGTTTAAAATTCACAACCAGATCAATATCTGCGATATGGTCAAGAATCTCCTGAAAAGAAAAGCCATGCAGGGTCTTTAATGTTATTCCACAATTAATATCAACAATACTGAAAAACAACTATAGAAAATAACACGATGTATGTTCATTTAATCTGATCGACCACAAAAGCATGAGACTTACAGTCTAAATTCTAGTCCTTGGAATACCATCCAAAATCAAGCCAGTTTCACCCCTACGGAGTCCTTCTTCAAGCCTCTTTGACAGCAAACCAAATATTACAGCTTCAGGCACTAGCTTTCCTTCATTAACCGCGTTCGCAACCTGAACCCGAAAATCACAACCCCAAAAAGCTTAAAAACAAAATACTTCCCACGAGACATTTCTCACAACCCAATAAATTCGATGGCGGGCTATTTGAGAAGCGCCAAGAGCTTCTCAGAATAGACGTGCGTTTTAGCTCCGGGCTCGCCGATCAACACCCACTGCGCTCCTCTCCCCCAAGTCTTAAATTTATTTGGAGACTTGTTAACCAAGAGCTTTTCCTGTAGTATACAACATGCATGACAGGCTCCACAATTTCTTGCCGTTAATGGCTTACTACTTTGTCTTATTATTTCTACGTAAAGGCAATAACCATTGATCAAAATGATGGACTTGCGCCATTTAATTGATATTAAAGATAGGCCAATTCCTCCTCTGTTCCATACGTGTGATGAGATGGGATAGAACAGAGCCACTTAAACCATAGCAACTAACCTGTCCTGAAACAGTGAGCTCTAGGCTGCTAAGCTCCTATTTTCCCCAAGAACTAAAACAGACAGACTTTTGCTTGCTTATTGGGCCTTTCAGGCCAGAAGTATGAGACCACTATTTGCTTACTCTCTTTTGAATAGAAAGGTTTGAGTCCAGACGTTCAAGAAAATATACGGTAAACACAATTCTGACCCTTGGTCTAAAGTTCGGATCCTCTGTCCAATCCTTCCTTGTCTTATTCTGTTTAAGATGAAAACGACGACGTTTTTCTTACAAAAATTACAAAGCAGTCTTAAATGCACAGACTTAATGTGGAATCCTGTGGTTGGCGCCGTTTGCAAGCCATATTCAAAGCTGGCATTGGAGTTTACAACAAATTAAGCTTTTCTTCTTAGACAAAATTTTACTGCTTTGGAAATCTGAGTTTTTGTTTATTCTTAAAATAAGGAGGATAAATATTATACCACTATAATTATTATTAGTATTATTATTATTTCTATTCTTATTCTTATTCTTATTCTTCAATCTGATTTTTTGCTTATTCTTAAAATAATAAGGATAAATATTATACCACCATAATTATTATTAGTGTTATTATTATTTCTATTCTTATTCTTATT
>JANZLD010000008.1:11716831-11747803 GCA_026413575.1 Erythroxylum carthagenense | reverse complement strand
AAAATTTTGACAATCATACCTTATTCCAATTAACTTATTAATTAATAACACGTTTTTGATCATCTTAACTATCAGGGGCATTTATGTCATTGGCACATTTTTTGTTGTTCTGTCCCCTGCAACCAAACACATTGTCATAGAGACGGAGACAGATTTTTTCTGTTTTGTCCACCTTAACCAAACAGCTCACTGACTCCAGTTTCTGTTCTGTTCAGTCCTGTTCTGTTTCGCCTCCAGCTACTGAAGACATCAAATTATACCCTTTCGATATAATTATTTATTTTTTAATAAAAAGTAATCGATTCAATTAATAATATTTATAAATTATTTATAAAGTATAATTTTATCTTAAGCAAAAAAATTTCGAGTTAATACTAATCAAAAATAACATAATATTCTCTCTAATTACTTTAGAGTGATTGATCATATATTAAATATTCAACTATCACTATATAGTTAATGTTATATTCAATAACTATCAATATAGCTATCTTTGACTAGAACACGTATTCAAATATGACAAACTCTATACAAGATAATTTTGAAGATATCAAGTTAAAGAAAATAATTATCGTAATGATAATTTTCATATATATAAAAGTAATGTCCAAATAGAATTTTCATTTCAAGAAGCACTTGTAGGTTTATTTAAGTAACTTCATACTTTGATTAAATACTTCCTTAATAAAGAAAAATATAACTTAATGATAGTTTTTATATTTTATTAATATTTAGTCTTAACAGATTAATGACCAAAAATAATTTAGGAAACAAACATAAATATAATATGAAATTTATAATTATATCTTTATTATAATTTAGTCTAAGTTTGTTTATGATACGAATTACAATTTTCATTTAACAGACTATTTCAATATAAAATTTCTTTTATCTGGTGAAAAATTAAACCTACTCGTTAGTGCAAATTTTTGTTTGCATTTCTGCTAAAAGACATTGTCAAATGATTGACCAAAATCTATTTGATTTTATTAAACTGCTATTAAATTTATTCGGTGGTTGACTGGTTGGATTAATTGGAACCTGCTCTGCAGCAGTGTTTAGGGTAATCAAGGGATTACCCCAAATTCAGAATACCAATTTTTGCCTCGTTACGTCTAAATCACTCTCGTTTTTGGGGTAATCTCTCGTCTCTCGGTTTCTTGTTTTGCAATTTCTTAGTTTCAGACTTTCAGTGCTCGGATCCCAGATCGTTTACCGTAATCAAAGCTTCTTCGGCAGTTTGATCAACACAAATCATGGCGGTAGCTGCTAGAGTTCCTCAGGTTACTTGCTTCTCTTCAATCCGCAGCAGCAAACGGATTTCCATTCTCAGCCCACCTCCTGGCGTCAAGGTGAAGAGAAAAATTGGAACGAAACAAAAGAAAGTCAATATTGTAGAATGTTTTCGTTGTTGTTGATGTGTTCTCTCACATGGGTTTGGTGCTAACAGTCATGGATTGCAACGAGTTTTGAGGGACGTGGCAAAGCTGAGATCAAAACAAGCGTTGGTTGCGCTGCTGACTAGTCAAAATTGTATGTGGAAGGGCCAAGAAATGCGTATTCTTCTTCTGAGTCTGTTGGGACGAAAAGCGGTGGTGGTGATCCTGTTAAGGCAATAAACAAACCCCTGAATGAGAGTAGTGATTTACATTAAATCTAAAGTTTTATTCAAAGTTATAATAACCTAAATAAGGAATTATTATTATTATTATTATTATATGTTTTATATTTTTTATTAGAGTTACAAGCTTAATTTTTTAGAATTTAATATCTAAAATCTAAGTTCTTATAAGAATATATATTAAGATATATAATATTTATACCCTTATAATTTTTTGAAAGTAATGTCTTCATAAGTCATTTTACATATAAACAATTAATACTAAACAGCTAATTTTACCAAACATCAAATGACAAATAGCTAAAGCAATCAGCTGATATAATTAGCTATCAATTAACAGCTAATGTAATCAGCTGATTGTCAAACAAGACTATTGTGTTATTATTTTATTTTAATTTTAGCCAACGCATATTAATAGTTAATAAATTTTTGAAACACATGACAAGTCACGCTAATAAAAATAACATAGACAATGACATTGGGTTAAAATTTTTTTTGCTTAATTTTATAATTATCAGGTGAAAAATTAAACATACTCGTTAGGTTTTGCACAAATTTTTGTTTGCATTTCAGTCACGCGATTACACAAAATATCGTGTTATCAATCTTTATTGTTTGTTTTAATTTTGACCGGCGCATATTAATAATTAAGATTTTTAGAACACATGATAATTCATATTAGCATAAATTATGGAGACATTAACATTAAGTTAGAATTAAAAAAAATTAAATTTAAATTTTCAATTATAATTATAAAATTGAGCAAATTAGAGATTTTTTTTATAATTAACCATTATATAATATACAACGACCGGAAGAAACTTTTTTCGTTGTTTGACATTTCTTTTTCAGATAGAATGAACACTTAAAACTAAGGACTTTACTTATTTAAGTTAGTGATAATATAATATATAAAAAAAGAAAGAAAAAAACTTTTAATCTTTTATCTTATTAAATTCCGTTGACATTTTCTTTTCAGATAGATGAGATTTAAGCTTATCTTATCTTATTATATTCCGTTGACATCTTCTTTTCAGATAGATGAGATTTAAGCTTATCACTAACTCAAAACCATCAACAAGAAACAAAATTGGTCTTTGTATTTCAGAAAAATTTAGAAGCATCTTCATAATTTTCAAGTACCAGCAGAAAAAGAAGTTAATTCCTGATTTCTGTAAAAGAAACAAAAGGCGACTCGTTTTTGTGCTAGTGGGTAAGGAGTTTTTGGCGGTTGGTCTGTATCAACTTCTGTACTATGTCGCAAAACTCAGTTCTTCTTTTCCTAATGTTGTCAAACACCTAATTTAACTACCAACAACCTAACTTTACCAAGCCAATCACACAAATTAACCGCACCACGACCAAATACCAAATCCCGCGTGTGTGTGCCTCATGACTCACGCCCTGCATGAGAATGACATGAGCCATACCATCAAAACCCGGCCCACAAAGTCGGCGGTGGTCTCTGCAGATCTTTATTTCAGAAACCACCATGCATCTTCCATATACCTTCCAGAGAACATCCCACCATGAACTTCCAAACCTCCTTAATATTATGTTCATTAGCTGGTCAGTCACGTTACGCGTCACCTCCACGGATGGCTTATCTGTTCCATGACGTATATACAGACCTATTGCTCTTTCGCTATTATATATATACAGCTCCCATAGCTAATGGTACAATTTCCATTGTTCTCTTAACTTCTTTCTTTTTTCATAATAACAACATCAGTTTTAACGTCTAGTGGTGCTCATCTTTGTAGTTGTGTGTTTGTTTTGGCCTACTTTACGTAATAGATTATAGATGTGTAATCATATGTTGGAAAAGTTGAAACAGTACGAGCAAGTGTTCAAGCACTTCGATGAGAATGGAGATGGAAAAATATCACCTTTGGAGCTGCAACGATGTGTTGCAGACATCGGACGAGAGCTGTCGTTGGCGGAGGCGGAGGCGGCGGTGAAGTATTCGGATTCGGACGGAGATGGGTTTCTGGGGTTGGAAGATTTTATAAGATATGTGGAAGGAGGTGAACAGGAAGATAAAGTGAAGGATTTGAAGGAGGCTTTTAAGATGTATGAAATGGAAGGAAGTGGTTGTATAACACCCAAGAGCTTGAAGAAGATGTTGAGTAGAATGGGCGAGTCTAAAAGTATTGCTGAGTGCAAGAATATGATAGCTCAGTACGATCTTGACGGGGATGGGGTGCTGAATTTTGATGAGTTTAAGGTCATGATGTTCTGATTTATTGGTTAGGAGTTAGGACATTCATTTTCTTGTGCATATTGAGAGACGCATTCGTTCATCGCCATGATTTGGCTTGTAATTAAAAACAAATTATATGGGTATGCCTTTCCATTTATGTTAGAGTTTTTTTACAATGATGGTTCATCTGTCTTTCCCTTTTCTTTTCTGCAAATTTATTTGTGGAAGATCAACCACTTGGGATAAATTCTGTCTCTATATGCATGCATGAAAATTTCCAAAAATTTGAAAGATAAATAGATAATCAATATACACAAATGGAAAGTAATCTATCTCTTTATACTACATTGTAATTTCAAGTGATGAATTCATTGCACTTGGCATTTCACAATGCCAAATGATTAAGAATTCAAATGGGTATCTAATGCACAAGACTTATATGTAGTTTTTCTTTGTATTTTTATAAAAAGACTATTTTCGTAACTTAAACTTGTAATCTTATGATTACAAAGAAGTAACTTTATATGTTGTTTTAGGATTTACCCTCAAACATTTAGGAAATATATTATGTTGGAAATTCAAAAGAATAAAAATCCTTAAACATATCCGTTGATTAAGAAAACAAAATTGTGATGCTATAGTGACAATAAAAAGGTCAGCGAACTATATCAAAATGGTACCTAATCTGTCGTTGACTTGTTTTACAAATATTATGAAATTTAGTAATTTAAATAATTTCCAAAGTTAAACGGATGAGATAGGAAGTTTAAAATTTAAAAGGTTTAATTCTCATAAAACAAATTAAAAATTGAATAAAATTAAAGAATTTGAAATATCATTAAAAGATATTATCCTCAAAATTTTGAAATTTAATTGCAAAAAAATTATTAAATTAAAATTAATTGATTTATTTTAATTTATAAAAATTTATTAATTTAACAAAATTAACCGGATTTTAATAATAAAGGTTATAAAAATACATATATTCAAAAATTTTAAAAATGAACCAAAACAATAAATAATTTAAAGTTTTTATGTTTAAATGGACCGATCCACAAAATTTCTAATCATTAATATTTAAGACACGTAAAGCCTGTTGATTTTGGGTTTACTTGCTTCTTCTGTTCTTAGTTTCTCGTTCTTTTAATGCATTTGCTTGCTTCAAAAAAAAAAAAAATACACGTAAAGTATTAAGTGTATATATACAAGTTCCGAGTAAGAAAAAGACGGGATAGAGGAAAAAGAAAAGAAAATGGATATCATCAATTTGTAAGTAAACTAAGCATGACCATTCGACACAATTTTATGAAATTGTTTTTAGGACATAATAGTAGAACAGATGTTTCTTTCTGTTTTATTTATGATACGAACATATAAGCACATAGTTGCTGACTTGCTGGTAAGCCTGAAATTTAGGACCATTTCGTTCAGAACTCAGGCGCTTTACTTGGAATTCCTTCTCGAAGATTTGAAGTTTGTTTAAGTGGGAAAATAAAAAATAAAAAGTAAAGTTGCCATGAGAGTACGTCCCAACAGTTGGTGATAACTAGGAGGCGGCTTCAAATATCGACAACGGTCGACTTGTTAGAGTGATTCCAAACCCAATTTGTTTATTTGCTAACTTGACCTGGAAATCTTCATAGAACTGATTTATCCAAATGTCGCCGAGGTCACTGTGGTTTCTACTTAAATCAATATGGTGCATATATATCCATAGATCTGCACACAGCAAAATTACGATTTCTCTGCAGCCTATGGCTGGTTTTATAACTATGGCAGACTGGCAGTATATTCTGTATTTGCATGTCTGTCGTCGGACGCTTTTGTACAGGTCCTTTTTCATAGGGCTCGTTCTTTAATGGCGGATCTTTGACTGTGGCAGTCAAATTAGCACATTCTTCAACGGAGAAAAGCAACATGAGATACTTCTCGTATAATGAACCGCACAACAGGGTTGGCTTTTTGAGTTTCAGTCGTACTTACCAAAGGGAGTTGGCTTTTAAAGAAACAAAGTGAATGCAAATTGCGATGTTCTAAATGCTTTAGTGTCAGTGCAAGATGGATTTGAGTAAAAATGTAAAACTGATACTGCCCTTCATAGTTTTGAGATTAAGAGTTGGATTGTCGACTTGAGACTAAGAGCTCTATTACTTTTTCGCTGAGGAAGATAAGAATAGTTATTAACTGCGTTTATGTTTCATCGGTTTCCTTAGTCCATAGTATATACAGGAACTCTTGTACTGAAGAAACTAGCTAAAACCAGTGGTGATAGGACACCTAGAAAAATAAGCGACAGAAACGGAGTTAATTTGAAGATCCTTCAATCGGATTATTCACAGACTTGTCACATAACTAGAGGCTTAGAAGAACTTTCGCAAACTACAGCAGCGTGCTCCTCTGCTGCTGATTCTTGCACCAATCTCATTAACTTCTCAACGATTTCTCCTGAGCTTGGCCTCAAAGAAGGATCTACCTCAACACAAGCTCGTGCAAGATTGGCCAATGTTATAGCTGCATCAAATGCATAATTTCCCCCCAGTGCAGTATCTATCCATTCCCTGAGCTCATCTGCATTTTCAGACAGCAATATGGACTTGATTTTCTCAGACAGCAAAACGTTATCTTCTCCACTCTTGTTAGGTCTTCCTGATAAGACTTCCAGCAAAACTACCCCGTAAGCAAATATATCCATGCTTGGAGAAACTTTACCTTGATGTACGTACTCAGGAGCCAAGTAACCATGATTCCAATAGGTGGGATTAGTTTCATGGTGTTCTTGGCCCTTGGTGTCGTCGTCAAGGCATTTTTCCATTCCAAAATTTCCAATCTTTGCGTTGAACTCCTCGTCCAGGAAAATATTCCTGCTCTTCAAGTTTCTGTGAACGTAACTTGGTTTCATTATGTGGTGCATATACTGCAAGGCTGCCGCCACATCAAGACATATCTTAAGCCTTTGAGTCCATGTCAGGAAGCAATCGCACGAGGCAATGAAGTGGCTCTTTATGGCCAACCCACCATGAAGCCAGTCCTTCAAAGATCCATTTTTGGCGTACTCAAACACCAAATATGAATCAGGACTTTCACTTGAGCATGTGCCCAACAACCTAACTATTTTGGGGTGATGGCAAGTTGAGTTATTGAATAGACTAAACTCAATCTTTGACATGGTTTCTTTCCGGGTGCGTTTGACTGCCAGGTCCTTGCCATTGAGACGACCATGATAGACAGAGCCCTCTATATGATTGCTCGAATCGAAGTCGTCAGTTGCTTTTTTCAGCTCCTCTATTGTGTATATCTCCACAAGCAGTTTTCTTGGTGTGGTGTCAACGATCTGTTCATTGAGAGAACCCTGGGACCCTTCGAAAGAAACTTTCTTTTCGCTTGTGGTCCTCACACTCAAACTTAGCTGCTGCAGCTCCAAGTGATCCCCTTCCTTGAGTGAACTTTGCTGTTTCTTCTTCTTAAGTTGAATCACCAAGAAAGCTGCAGCAATGGCAATGCTTACTCCGACTACAACCCCACTAACAGCTATATAAACTCCAATCATCCTCATCTTGGACTTTTTCTTGTGTCGATCTACTATCGGGATTGTACTAGCAGGAAAACGCGAACTGGGTTGACTTGGTTTTGCAAAGGGACCGAAGGCAGGCTCAGCATTGAGTGGTACCAAAAGAGTCGTATGAGGTATAAGGTTCTCAGGCTTAAAGGTTGTAGACGATCTGTTATTTGCCTTAATAATGGCTTCTGTAGTAGTATTGAAATTAATGACCAGTTTGGAGATAGTATCGCCTTGGCTCACAGGGTATGAAAGCAAGAACCTTGTTGCTGGATTAGCTTCAGATGAAGATGGACAGGCACATAGCAGTGGTACCACCAATCGTACCTTATTAGCAAGATTCCATGGTGAAACTGCCAAGTTCTTTGCCCGGATTGCTTTGCAAGTTGTCAGGCCCTCCAGTGATTCAGCTATTTCAAGAAAGCTCTCTCCTTTTATGGTAGTTTTGGTAACTTCAGCCTGCAATATACCACCACTGCATTTACAGTCAATTGGTATCAACAGAGGCTGATCTTTGAGCAGAAACTCTGTGTCAGCAGAGAAGCCATTTGCTTTAGCAATTTCCGATCGATTCAATCCCAAATAAAAGCTTAAATTGGATAGAGATGAGAAGTAGGAATTAGTGCGAAGAACTGCAAACGTCTCGCACCTTTCTAACGAACCATTACCGTTGCAACTGTAGCCCCAAGCATCAGGGGACTGAGTTTCACAGCTCAGTGAATTCTCACCAAGTATAGGAACGAGTAAACAGGTTGAAAAGACCAAAACTATCAAGTTGAACAAACTCAGTAGAGCTGCCATTTCCATTTGCCACTCAATTCTATACAAGTAGACCTATTAAAATAAATAACCTTTTAAGTCTCAGGGTGAATATATTGGATCAATAACAACTTGGTGCCAAAGTAGGTTATTGTTTTCCCATAGACAAGACTCTTGGGGTTGACGAAGAATTTGTATAAGTTTGGTCTAATGATTCCAGCTGTTAGGTAAGTATTTTCCCTCGGGCTCCACAACATAAGCCAACGGGGGTGGCTATCTATCCCAAAGTTTTCAATGGCCGGTGATAATAGCCATTACTACTAACTGCTGAAGATGGGATGTTCTTGGGCTTCAAACCTGCTTATATAGGCGATGATACGCACAAAACTTCAGCCACATACATGTACTTAGACATTGAAACTCTTGTTTGTACTATCGAGGTGTCCATACATTTAGAAAATTCGTATCTTATCAAGTTTAGCAAGCTCGTAGAGCTAAGGTCCTAATTCTAATAATAGAAGAAACAAGGACCTCAAAAAAAAAAAAAAAGGAAAGAATCAGTGGAGAAAATTAAGCATATGATATGTATCATGAACACCATAGCACGTAAACATAATGGCAGACATTCATGGTTACGTCAAATTTGCTCAACTTGGTGTCAGTTTCCTTTCCAGATCACATCAGAATGAGCTTTTGAAGGAAAGGATGAGAAATGCTACTTTTTTATCCTCACCTATCATGATTAAAAGGACCAAAATGCCTCTTCCGATAAAGAAATTTCAGACATAAACATGTGAGACTATCTTTTGGGATTAACTTTTCATGAACTATGACGAGATATTGCATTCATGCATTGGTGAGGAAACTCTAAAAATCTCTTTAGATATGCGGGTATGCAATTCCAAGGATTACAATGAAGGAAAGCTGGTGCTGCCAATGTTGTCAATATCAGTGTTGATAGAAATGATGACATCTTGATCGAATGAGAGGAAGATAAAATGAATAAGCAATGAAGAGTTGCCGATGCATGGTAAAGTTGAGGCAGACAAGGAAAGGCTAGGGATTGATAGGTCAACCTGGCCATGGATAACTCGAGCTGAAAGCACTCTATGTTTGAAAAGGCATAGGCTACGGTGAATTATCATCGCATAAACAAACATGCATCGTTTTCATTTTTTCTCAAAAGCCATAATATCCATTGCAATGGCATCTGGAAGAACAGCTCACAAACAGATCTGGATTTACATGAGTGAACCACCCATAAAGCGCAGCATAACACGGGCCTTTAGAAAATTATGGGGCCTCATAAGTGTCCAGAACCTGGCAAGAGCAGTACAAGCGTCCCCCTGTTGACCAATTTTGGCAATTTCGTTTTTTTTAATGACCTTTTCATGCTATATATAGAGGCACCACACATTTGAGCCCAACTACTACAAATTCTTCAAGTCTCTGGTATCTAGTTAGCAGTCAAGATACCTTCCATCGTCATTCCCAGATTCACTGTTAAAGAAAGTATGGGAAAGATGTCTTTTTTAACACCCCATAACCAAAAGGTGTTTGAAATGACCGTTCAAGCGTTGAGAGAAGCATTATCTCAAAAGATTAACTTTCTGTGAAACTGTTGACAAATTTAAGACGCTAATACCAATGGGGTGAAAGTACAAGGTTACAGCAAGCACGTGTTATCACGTGCAAGCCACTAATTTCTGTTGGCATTAAGATTGGAAAGACACCAAATTTAGTTTCGCACGACTGAGTGCGTGGAAGAACATGCCTTGGCTGCGACACGGAGGTTTCGTTAGCAGAGGATGTCACCAAACTGTCCCTCACGTGCACTAAGATAGTTAAACTGCATATACACATGCAAATGGAATCTACGCATCCAAATTTTACACTTATGGGAGAACAATAAAGTTTCCAAGTGAATAGGAAACCCATGGATGATCCAGATACTCTTTTTAACACACCTGTCGGAGGAAGACAGTGGGCTATTCAAAGAGCAGGATAAACATGGTTCTCGGAGGGTATCATGCCAAAAGTGGGGGAAACTAAAAATGTGGAAATTCGATGCCTTTCCTATGCTTAAGGAAAGAAGTACGGTAACAAGGAATTAAAGAAGCATTCAACTATTGCACTCCTAATGCAGAGGTGTTAAGCAAGCTACATATGAATCAATCGAACCACAATGTTCTGCAAATGGCAAGCGGAAATGGTTAATGCAAACCTGAAATACGTTCTCACAGGAAACAGCCCAATAATATATGAAGAGGCTTACCGACCAGCAGGCAGCCAGAATTTTCTTGATCGCTAGAGCATGTTCAAATGATTTGTGCCAAACTTGTTCACAAATGCAAAGATTATATCCCCATCACACTTTGTAACAGAAATAAGTATTAAACAGGAAATCCGATTCCATAGGAATTGGTATTGGTAAAGTTAAGCTTCCAATAAGTGCATCTAGGATGTCAAATTGTCACCGTTCTTTATAAAGTAAACGGTGATATTTAATCTTATTTGTTCCCAAAATTCCACAAACCATAAAGAATGCAAATTTGTCACGTACATGGTAAAAATTAAACCATGAAGTATGTTTCCTCTTTGTCTGGTGACGATTTCATTTTTGTGCCGCCTCAACACTATTTCTCATGAGAGAGATCACATGGATTGGATCAGGGGCTCCAAACACTGAACTTCCAGCAACGATGCAATTTGCTCCAGCTGAAGCTGCCGCGTCAATTGTCGAAGGTCCTAAACCACCATCCACCTACCAAATAAATTTCAACACAATTCAATTAGCAATAATGTGGGGAAAAACCAACACTTGTGTATTTTCTCAAACACTCTAATGCATCAAACGGATGAAGACATATTATGCATATGCAGTAAACAGATACTGCATGCAAGTATAAACGCACGATCCAGACAGATCGCCATAAAGAGAGACTTCCTCCCCCTTCCAGATATTCAGGAACATGCAGCATAGGGAAAATGGAACCAAGAGACAGGTTGAAAAGATGAAATGGAGCCATGGACAAAAAACTAGGTAACCAAAATGCTACATAGTATTCAACAGAGAGAAAACAAAGAATAATATGCAATTATCTCAACTGCAATATATCAGATAAACAAAATCCTTGAATGGTTTACTAAAGTCCAAAGAAGATCACCATGTTTATAGAATGTACATGGTCGTCAAAGATTTAGCACATTGTGTACTAACAAACCCATACACCAGATCAGGTCCTACACGGTGCCTATATATCATCAAATCCCTAGGGTGATTTAAAACATACTTCAAAAACTCAAACGATGTTTTATAACAGAATAAAGCAATTCTACCTCTCCACATCCATCCATACACACAACTAACGGAGTAAATCAATCACAAATATTGTGGACAAGCAAAGAAACAGGTACAAAAGTAACCAAGATTTAAGTTCTAGATTGTAAGATACGAGATATTCTCACCTCTATATCAAGCAATGGATATTTCTTCCTCAATGCCCTTACCTAGTAACAGGTATATTAAGTTATTTTAGTCAAATAATTTAGAGATTGGATTAAAAGAAGATCGAAGGGATATGGAACCTTATCCATCATTTCTGGCATGAATTTTTGTCCACCAAATCCAGGTTCTACAGTCATCACAAGCACCATTTCAACAGGATTTTCATCTTCAACCTGTATGTTAAAAATAGTATCACATATCTCAGGGAAATTGATTTATCTTTTACTTAGCACCAAAATTAGCATGCAACTTGATAAAATATTCTGCTTCAGATGCAATGTTTGTTCATCTGTGAGGAAAGAAGTGCCAACTTCATACCAGAGGATAGACCTCTTCGATTGGGGTCCCAGGCTTTAACGCTAAACCTGGCCTCATCCCCTTAGACTTAATTTGTTGGACAAGTTCCCTCCAATTATCTGCAAGAAGCCTCATAAGATGTTTCAAGTAAACAAGAAGGGGTAGGAAATGGCAGCAACATGAAATGGGAAAAATGGAGATAATCAACCTTTGGCTGCCTCAACATGAAATGTAAATCCTGAAGCACCAGCTTTAGCCAAAGGCTCAACATAATCTAAAGGATTTGTGACCATAAGGTGACAATCAAGATAAGCCCTGCAAGGAATTCCTGTTAAGAGTTTGAAACATTCAAAGGATAACATAAATTGAAAAGCTTTAAAAACGTTACTCAGTGTGTTTTCTCAAGCTCTCAATAACTGGTGCGCCAATGGTTAGATTTGGGACAAAGTGCCTAGAAAAATGCAAAAATAAGAAAAAAATCATCCAGCCATACGTACAAAAACATCAGCTTGACATTCAATGCAAGAGAAACAAAGCTTATATTAAGCCTCAAATTGCAAGTAACTTAAATCTTAACAACAAGACCTAGTAAGACAGCATACATCCATAATGAACTATCTTAGAGGGAAATAATAGCAAATAAAATCCTATGACATGAATGAAGCATAGAAAGATCAAACAAGATAGCTTACTTCCATAAAATGAACTATCTCAGTAAGAAGTAAAACCAAATAAAATCATGTTACCATGAATTTAGCATAAAATCGGCCTATTCCAATGAAAACCAACTACTCTTTGTATTGACAGGGTCCCTCATATATTTCCAAGTCCTTTCCCCTAAGGGGTTCTCACTCTTCCAAAAACGTATCTGACGATCCACATCTTACAAGTTAGTTTGTCCGTTTTCCAAAGTACAGCTCCAAACTGGCTAACTACATAAACTGCCCGAAATGAAGTTTCAGAATCCTATTTCTTTCCTCAAATTTTATATGAAATTTAAGTTGCTCGACATCGTTGCAGAGCTTGGCCAAAGTGGACAATCAAACAATTGAACTTGGATCCATCAACAGACAACAAAATGTTAGCAACTTTATAACGAAGTACCCATTAAGCAAAAGAAACCGTAATTTAACTGAAATATGTTTAAGGTAAGAAAAAAGAACCCGCAGGCCACAACTTATCGCAAAGAGCAGAGCATATGACATATAAACAGAGCATTAACCGTACCCGTCCTGCAGAAAATTAGACAAAGAGCCATCAATCTAAGAAGGTATTCAAGCAATCCTATAAAATCAAAATACCATTTTGAAGAGTCAATTTATAAATTACACTACAGAAACAGGCAAAGAGACAACAAATATAGATACAGAGAAAAATGTACCATGATGTCCATGTGAAGCCAGTCAGCGCCAGAACCGATCATCCGTTGAGCTTCGGAAGCCAAGTTGGCGAAATCCGAAGACAGCATCGACGGTGCGATTTTGGGCACCACCCCCATGGTTGCCGGGAATTGAAACGGAGCGGTCGAGGAACAGCGAGCCGATAGATCGGCCCAAAACCAGGAGGATGTCCCGTTAGAACTTAGAAGTCTTGATTTCGCTTTTGTTAGAAACCTGTAACGACGTCGGTTTTAGTCCTTGATAGTTAGATATTCCTCACCTACTTCGAGCCCATGCCTAATCTCTCGCCAATCAAAAGGGCCTTATCCGATCAAGGTCAATCATACGACGACGTGGTGCCTGTATTATCCTTCTTCATTTTTTAATTAATTTCAATTTTCTCTCTTTGAGGAAAGAAGAAAAACAAAGGGTCAAGGCTAGTGAAAGACAATCTATTCATTCCTTTGATCCTAACCTTTTGCGCTCATTATGAATCCTCTTAAAGCTATCCATTTACTTTAATCCACTTTAGTTGAAGTTTGTTGTCTTTGAGAAATGACCATAAGTCTCCTCTTTTTGGAGGTTTTGGAGGACAATCACAGCCGACAGCCCCACTCTGTGTGCTACTCATACATACCGCCACAATCTCATTATTGCAGTTAATTGTTGGTATTAGGCTCTTGTAGTCTTGCATAATGGGTTTATAACTATGTCCCCAGTTTCATTTGTCTATTTTCAGCATTTGGTAATCATATAATGACAAGAAACCACTACACTTTGTAGATAAGGTGATAAGGTGAGTCATCACCTTGGACATGGATGGCAAATTTTTGGAATTGTACGAGCAATAAAATTTAAGAGGCGTTCAGTTCACAGAAAGTAACGAGAATAAAATAGAAATTAATATACGGAGGAATAAAAATAGAATATTGTCAATAATAAATTCTATTCCTCTAGCAATCATGAGAAATGAAGCATTGTTGAAAACGGAGGAATGAAAGTGTTACCTCTTCAATAAAAGGTTAATATCAAACATGAGTTTTCATTCTATACTTATACATTTTTTTCCCATTACCCTAAACAAGTACACCTTAAGTTAATACTTTAAAAATCGGATCAAAAATTAAACCGATAACTAGTTAAATAAAATTAATTGATTTGTTTTAGTTTATAAGAATTTATTAGTTTACTAAAATAAAGGATTAATTAATAGACTAATCAATTTTTAATAACAAAAATTATTAAATTAAATTGAATCAGAAAATTAAAACCGAGAAAAATGTTAAATAATTTAAAATTTTTATAATTAAACAAGCCGAATTGGGAATTTTATTAATTTTCTTTCATTATTTTTTAGCCCCCATTGACCTACTAATTTCTATCCATCACAAGCTATCCACGGGATTTGCTGTCAAAATCTACAGAAGTTGAACATCAAAATGAGAAAGCAATCGTGTGCGGCTTCATTTTCTCCGTCCGTTCATCTTTTTTCTGTTTTTGGTTGTGACATGTACACTTACGAATGTGTCACCATATAAATGGAAAAGAGTGAACTTCTTGAAAATGATATCCACCAACCCCATGGACAATAGAAACTGAGGCTAATGCCAACTTTGACAA
Organism: Erythroxylum carthagenense; assembly: GCA_026413575.1. Classification (NCBI taxonomy): domain Eukaryota; kingdom Viridiplantae; phylum Streptophyta; class Magnoliopsida; order Malpighiales; family Erythroxylaceae; genus Erythroxylum; species Erythroxylum carthagenense. Next base: position 11,732,860 of record JANZLD010000008.1, on the reverse strand, counting down.
TGAATGAAACAGAAAGGACGTTACACTAGCTTGCATCATCGTTTCATCTTCGACACTTAATAGGGTTTATTTGCATGGAACGGTTGACAAGTCCCCGGATAATTAGTTAAACAATGAATTTGTGAATACGCTGCCTTACCTCATACCCTATTTCTTGCGACTTATGAAATAGAAGGCTGAGCTACCGCAGTAAAATGTGTCAAGTACACATAAGTATCATGCATGCATGCATGCAATAATGGTTTTCTTAAATGTTATATAACAAGTAACCTGATCCTGAGTCTTCATTTTAGGGCATCTCCAACTCATTATTTTAGAGATGTTACAGTAATTCTCACTTCAATCCACAACCGTATTTTTCACACCAAAAAAGAATATTCTTATTTTAACTTTTATTAATGATTATTAAAATTACTTTATATTTTTATGTTAATAAATAATAAAACTTTAATTAAACTATAATTTGTTATTTGATAATACTAAATGAAATAATGTATAAAATATATTGCACTGTTTTAAATTATTTAATTATAGTAAATGACAATATAATTAAATTTTGTCAAATATCAAATTTTATTAAATTTCATAAATCAAAAACATTATAACATTAAAAAAAGCACAAAACATTCATTACATCGAAGATAATAAAAAATAATATCGTCACTAAAAATAAACATAGCATAATCCTCTGAATTATTATATTTTTCCTGTAAGTGTTCTATCAATGCATTCCTCGTGTGTTTTAATTTTCATGTATGTATGCTTTAATTTAGTTTATCTTTATTTGTAATTTATTATGTTACTCGGCTATTAATATTAATATATTTGTAGTTTATTTATTTAAAATTTTCTAATGAATATTTTTTTAAAAAATATTTATTCATAAATAAATAATTATAAAGTTATAAACATATAATGAAAATATTTATAAACGAAATACTAAACCTTAAAATTATTATAAAGTTATAATTATTTAAATACACGTTACTATCAAATAGCTGCTTTCCTTTACGCGTGCCCGTACACTAAATTGCTTATCACCAACCAACTTTTTAAGTCGTACAATAAATTATGGAAAAATAAATAATTTTTATTTATGTTAAGATATTTTATTGTTTAAAATTAATTAAAAAGCACTTTATTTTATTAAGAATATATTAAAATTACTATGTTTGTGCTAAACAATCTGTTTATACAGACGTTGTTACATAATTAACAATTAGTAACATACAAGTCTTATTAACTAGTCTGGTTCAATAGATATTTAAAATATTTTAAATTTTATAAAATACTTTAATTAATTTAGGAAAATAAAATTATGCTTAAACATAATTGAAATCGTATAAATCGATAGATGAGAATCTTTTTTATAAACATTAAAATAAATTTTTTAAATACGAAATTTCAAAATAATCAATAAAATTATTCTTTTGTAATTATAAGATAACAAATTTAAGTCACGTAAATATTTTTTTGTAAAAAAAATAAAAAGAAGAATATGTATATTATTACCATTTAACTCTTTTAAATCGATTTTTAATGAGTATGCCCACAAATGACAAATCTTGGCTTCCATGTTTTTTTTTCTCTCTCTCTCAATTCCATCTTTTTGAGCTATAATTCAATTAAGCTCATAGCCACATCCTCACACTTGTCTCATTAGGGAGAAAGTTACTGAAACGACAACACCTTCGCCTATGGTCGTTAATTTGCCAAGCAGGTGCGGCATCATGCATAGACACGTAATTTGCGATCCTTTTCTTCTACAGTTGACATAATGGAAGAAGAATTGCTTAGCGAACAATATTGGTAATCCTACAGCACAATTCATGTATACATTTTAAGGCACTGAATGAGGCAATTCAAGCTCATGAAAGTTGGCATGTCCAGGCTAATAGCCTGAGGAGTCATCATCAGAAGGCCTTGAGAATATGTGATCATCAAATGTAAAATCCCATTCTTGTCGGATAGCCAAAGGCATCAGCGCTTTAGAATAAAGAGAAGTCACTCTCTCGAATCGCTTCTCTACAGTGTTAAAGAATTTCTAGGACATGAACGCTGGCATTCACAGATGAACAAGACTAGTACAGATAACAAACACACATCGAGCTTGTTGGGCTGATCTGCCTGATCATGAACGGTAGATAGCAGCAAGGCTGGTGGAAAATGCTGAACATGCATGTTTATGCTTCCCTCTATGCAACCCACCTTCCAATTGTTTACTCTAAAGTATCTGCTTTTGCTTGTTTATTAATTCTTTGGGGATATTTATAAAAGATACCAATCACGAAGATGATTAGGAATATGATTACACATTTGATTAAATTGCCAACCACTGCTTTAGACCCTTGACCGCAGTCTTGTTATTCAAATCTCACAAAATAAATAAACAGTCTTCTGAGTTATATCATGAAACTCTCAAGTTCTAAACGGATCAAGTTGCAATGAAGGCATGACTTAACTATAGAGATGTTACGAGAAAAGGATTCAGAAAACAGGTGTAAATGTGGAGATGTTACAAAAGCATGATTTAAATTTGTAGATTCCTGACTGGTAGAAAAAGTGGAATCAGTTATATATCTATACCACAACCATGCTAAGGCGGGTTGATTTAGATCTAAAGATCATTTCTTATAAATAATTCAAACGTCAAATTGATTCATAATTGTCCATGGTGACTTAAGGCCCCTGAAGTTGGCTAGAGACAGAATGTTAAAATTGAATGTGAACATCCCATCTTATTCTGCTTGATTGAGGTAGTATGTTGGTAGCTTGTCTTGTTGTGTGGTGTCTGATATGCTTAGACGTATAAGCAATTTATGCCATTCAATAAACAAATACAAAATGAGTACCAATTCACATGGTAAATATAGCAGCAGCCACTCGCAATGAATGAAGTCGAAACCTTTACCATTCTTTTTTCCAAGTCTCAATTTCAACAAAAGCTTTCTCAATTCAGTGGGTCCGACTGTCTCTTGGCAAATCTTTAGACCATGTTCCATAATCCATACCATACCAATGGCATACATACACACATCAGCTCCATAACTTCCCTTTCAAGGTCAATCTCTCTCTCTTTCTCTCTCTGCTGGTCCTCTTTCTTTTTTATTCTTCTCTCTGTTCTTTCTTGTAAGCCGTCTCCCATTTTCTCCTGCTTTTACAATAGCGCCAAAGTAACTCCCTTCTTACCAGTCTCAATCCCTTTCTCTGATTTCTTCTGCTTCAACTTAACCTCTTTGTGAAAGGTTCAAAAAAACATGTCCTTTTTCAGTGTCTGACGACGATCAGAGAGGTGCTCTTGGTGTTATAGCCTCAGGGGGATCATGGGTTCTTGTGCTTCTGTTCATAAGGGTACCTCTGATTCAACCATGAAAATGAGAGTAACTTTTGGCTCCAAAACGGACAAGCTCGTGATTCCAGAATCACCCATCAAAGATAAACCGGCAACTGTTGACCTTTCCAACAAGACTTTTGAGGACTTTGGTATGTTCTAGTCTCTGCTATTGCTTGGCCTTATGCTCAACTCTTTGCTTTTTATTTATATCACGAGTGTCCAATATTAATAAACGTATCATCTTCTTAAAGCTTTCCCCGCGGTGTATGATTTACAGTGGGTGGTGGGTACGTGTCCTGTTATTTTCGTTATGCACGACCATGTTTTTGATGATATCAATATCTTATACTATTAATTGGCATCGATATTGGACTTTTAGAATTATATCTTTCGTTTTTATTGTGATTTTCTTAATTATTTGATCGAGGGTGGCTGCTCCTTCCGTCTTAGAAATATATGTTCAAGTTTCTGATGCAATGTTTCTGTTAATTGTTTGACATACTTGTTTGATCTTTTTTCCCTCTAAAGTGCTATATCATGCCTTACGTTTCTGGCCCAATCTTGAGAAACGTTGACCCTCTTTGTTTGTGCATTCCACACAATCTCTTTCACCTTTTTCATCTATATCTTCATAGCCGCCAGTTCCCTCAGCCAGCCTCTTCACTTCCGTTCCGATATAGTTGATGAAGAGAAAGTGATGGAACTGGACTGTACAACCCTTTTGAAGCATGGGGATATTTAGAACATTTTTATTTGGAGTGATCTTAGATAAACAAATAAATTAGAACATAAATGATTGGAGATGAGGTTGTTCCTATGTCCCATCTTAATATGAAAAAAGAGACTTTTCTCCCTTGAAATCAAACTTGTGAATGAAGTACTTCAGTTTCCCTCTAAGAAAGCAAGTATTGAACTTGTGTTAGAATCTTGAACTCTATGTTCATCGCAAGTCGCTGTTAACATAAAGGAGCATGGAACGGTTGATTCATTTGTTTGGACATAGCATTCTATTGACTCTAGAATCCTTGATTTCCCATGGGACAATCCATCTGGATTTGGATTATACCTACTAGTTGTTTGCATCATTAAGATGTATGGCTTATCGTTTGGCAAGTATGCCGACTTGGAAAGGTTTGCTCCTTTAGCTGGGGCATTGGTCATTCAGGAAGTGCTTGATGGTGAATTATCCTTAAGGAATGGATAAAGACCTTTTGGTCCTGAGTTGGTAAGTAATTGTTACTGTTTCTACAGATAGCTGAGGGATGCCGAACAGTGAAAAGAAAAATTGAAAGAAGACATCTTTACTGTAGATTTTACCTGTTGTTTTCCCCTTATTGAAACAACCATCTCACTCCAGTTCAAATTTTGCTAATTAATACAGCTGTTTTCCATTGACTTAAGCAGCCCATTGGAATATGGAGGTCTAGGTAATATGTTTAACATAGTTTCTTGAAGCTGAATTTAAGGAATGCCGTGGTGATTTTGGATGAAACAGGTTGTGCGGATTTTAACAGACTGAGAATAAGTATCTGTTCTTGTGTCTGAATAGAGTATAGTCTTTGACAGAAACTTGGTTGCTGATGGATCCACGCTTATTGTGAATTTATGCTACAAATGTTTAATATTGTTACCGTGACTTTAGCTTTCTAAGGCACAAAATCATTGGCAGGCGATGGATGTATCCTTAAATTAGCTCTATTTATCTGTTTAATATTTGAAGTTAATATCGGTTTTACTTACTTTGCAGGTAGTAAAGATGAAACCTTTTTTGATTCCCGGCCCTGGTTAGATTCCGACTGTGAAGATGATTTCTACAGTGTCAATGGTGGTAAGGAAACAATATCTGCATTTTGTTTAAATACTTCTAGCACCCATTGCTTGGACCTTTGTCTGTTTCTTGTAGTGATATCACTCCCACACATTACACTATACTGTCGGTGTAGCTTTCAAGGATTTAGCCCTCTGGAGTATGCTATTACTTAGCTTTAGATACAGGAGAATATAATTAATTTAATATAGCTTGCGACGTTGTCAGTTTCTGCTGTAAAGCTGGCAATCCTGCAATTGCCTCATGGCACCTACTCGGTAGTAGGAATTTCAGCTTGTATTTCTTCATGATTCTTTTCCCTCGCAATACAGATTTTACACCATCTCGAGGCAATACTCCAGTCCATCATAGGTTCTCTGTTGGTACACCTAAAGTCAACAAAACCTTGCAGGAGACTAGTCCTGGTTTTGTACCTGAACCATCCCCAACAGGGAAAAAGAAGAGGCTGTGTGAACTTTTCCAAGAGAGTCCCACAGAAGAACCCATTGATGATGCACCTTCGTCAGGCATCCAGAACATTGCCAATGAGAAGGCAGGAGTTAAGGCCACCATACTCGATGTACTTCCTAAATCTGCAAATACTACCCCTTATATATCTGGTTCAAATTCTGTCTGTAGCAGTGAAAGAACTCCGAATGGACACGCCTTGCTTGAGAAGGACAAATCACAAAAATCTGTGGAGTGTTGTCTCCCAAGCTTGATTTCTTGCCGAAGTTTTAGTGAGAGGAAAAAGAAGATGAGCCCAGCTGTAGCCGTAAATGGTAAGACATAGATCCTGGCAAGCCTACCGGACAGTTGGAACATGATCGAATGTAGAACCCACTTGGTCATATGTTACATGTAACTAATCTCCCGAATCTTTATGTGTAAAGTACAATTCGACTTCGCTATAATGGATTAAGGGTGTGTATAGAGCCAAAGTTATAGAGAAGGTGGTACGTGCCAAAGTTAGTCAGGCTTTTAATTTATTAATCCTAGATGAAAATTCGCCTAATATCTTTCTTGTAATAAGTGAGGAGAGACGAATCTGCACTTGCAATGGAGGTACTATTGTGATCATCATTTTCTATAAGACTTTTCTACAGCAGTTCTGTTGTAAGTGGAGATAGATATTTTAGTTTCCAGGCTGGTAATTTGAGGTGCTCTACAGCAAACTAAAACCATGCATGTGATGCTTATTAAACTTTGGTGGCTTATATGTTCCACTGTGTACTACATGACATCAGAGCAGATCGTCATTACCTTTACATACTTTGGTAGCTTTTTACAGAGATGCTTCATAGTAGAGGGTCTAGCTCTAACGCAAGTATCCGGCTGTGTGAATCACAGAACTGAAGTACCTTGCAAGCTGGACAAATAATGCACTAAGGGCACCGTTTGTTGTAGGTATAGGTAATGACTACGCTTAAACTCAGCTGTGTGGAGAAGAAAGGTTGTTTCTGTTGTTTATCATTTACGCATAAATTCCATACCCGAGGAACTTTTCTCCAAGGTTTTCAAGGAGAGCAAGAACAATGTTGAAATGCCTTCCCGTTGCGTAATAATCTGTCTTGCAAGTTTTTTTTTGCAGAAGCTACAAAAATTACTAATTATTTTTTATGATGTGCATTATTGTGGACCACTGAATTAGGGGACCAGTTGATATTTTTACATGCCTGTCTGCTTTTCCGTTAATCATAAAACCTTTTAGCCTAAAGATCTCATCTTTCAGACAACCAATTGTCTTATAGTTTGAATTATCAGTTGGAGGCATAATAACACAAAACGTGAACGTTCAGGGGAGATGAGGATCGAATGCCCTCTCTCTGCAGCCGCTTTCTGCTTTAACTGAAGGGTCGTCTGCGAAATGGTCACCGCAATGATGAAGTTCCCAACTTTACGCTAAATGGCTTCCCTCAAGCATTTGGGCTGGCTGAAACTCAGACGAACGAAAAGCCTAGACCCATTTGACTATCCCTGGCGCCACAAAAAGCTTGGCAATAACATCTTGATTTTTTAATCTCAAAAGCTTATGGTGAAGTTGGGAATAACGGACATGTGAATCTTAGCATAATCATCAAAAAGTTCGTGTGATTCTGCTGGTAGTTTTCCATTTTTTATTCTTTTTCTACATTCCTCCAAGAAATCTGTGATATTTGTAACTCATAACAGTTTTTATAATTTCAATATTTTGTGGAAACAGTTGACAGACAGGCAGATATGGACCATAGGCATTTCTATAACTAGAACCATGGTCAAATTTTGGTCCACACTAGATATTCTGCAGAAACCAATGGTGCAGCGGTGTGAACGCCACAACATAGTCAGAGCACCACTCAGAATGAAATCATGGGGAAGCCACCAGATTTGTTATCCGCACATGATCTGTTTCCATCAATCCCTGAAATCCCATTCCTTCTATCAAATGACAAGTTCAATTATTTAATGGGGGTATGTTTCATATTGCAGAAATGGCAAAGCTTTCGATGGTAGCCTTTGCAGAAAAGAGTATGGCATAAAGAACCAGTGTAGATGCGCGTATGCATGCGGTTTGCTCACACGTGCTTGACACATTGGCAGTTGCCTTGATATCTTTGTTCAAATGATTCTCAATTGGGACCTTACACGTATAAGTTTGTTTCTGCAACTAATAAAGTCTAAGAAAATTTTGCCAAATCCAATTCTACTTTTTCCCATACTGTGCATACTCATTTTCCCATCCCATTTGCACCAATCACTGATTTGTCTAGTAACCATTGGATTGTTAGCAACCAAAACAATCCAACAGAAATGGGAAAGGGATAGATAGCATAAAGCGTACAAGAAAGCAAGAATGAGAAGCTTAAGGCAGTCCCACATTCTGCTCAATCTAGACAGGTCTCTAGATTTAGCTTCTTTTTTTTTAGAATAATAACACCCAACATGAAGTAAAACATCAATTTATGGACCCGCAAGGGCTGTTGTACACAAAACAAAACATTGCCTCTTATAACCTGTTGAGGATGATTACAGATTCGACCACCTATTCCCAGAGCTTACAATATCTTCAAGCTTTCACAATTAGCAGATAATGAGTCGATATTATACATGATGAATGATGATTACCAGGTTTCAGGTTTCTTGACGATAAGAACAAAAACGGCTAGCAGGGTCCCGCAGGCCCATTCTCCGGTCGTTGCTTATAGTGTGTTGAAGATCCCAACTTTAAGCCGAGCTATTCAGTTGAGCATTTGAGCCCAAGCCAGAAGATTTTTTAGAACAATTCATTTCCCCATACTGTATATACCCTTTTCTTCTCTTATATAAAGGAGAGGGTCATTCTCAAAACTCTCACCCACCAAATCTCAAAAAGCAAAGCTATGACTCCAAGTGACATGTCTCTGCTAGCAGCTGGCTCTAGCTATTGCCTCCTGGTCTTACTGACTCTGTCCCGTCAAGCATATGGCCTGAACCGTGGTCCTTTAGGTCTAAAGACTAATGATGTCGTATTGGATCCTTCCATAGTTGGGATATGCGCTTCTTCAGTGATCATTCATGGGTACAAATGCCAAGAGATCCAAGTAAGAGCAAAACCTTCAATTTGTAATCTTATATATGTATCCTTCATAAAGTTCATTGCTTCCTACTTCCTAGCACGTACAGCCAGCTCCATTACAAACAAGGTTATCCGTATGATGAATAAAGGACTAACATAGTTGTGGACGCTCGTGTTTTCAGGTAAAAACTCAAGATGGGTATATACTTAACATGCAAAGAATACCAGAAGGTCGTGCTGGGGGCGATGTTGCTAACAGACAGCCAGTGTTAGTACAGCATGGAGTTTTAGTGGTAAGTGCTCCCACAACTTTATATGCGAACATGTTTTTAAAGAAGCCAAGTTGGCTTTTGTGCTCGTATAGCTAGATTCTGAGTAGAAAACGAATAAGAAAAGAAGTAGAAGAAAAAGATGAAGAACAACGAAGTGGAGAATGAACATCTTAAATTGAACTCACTCTTAGGTTGAGGAAATGGCATAAGGGACTCTATAGTTGGCACTTGGCACTAACGAAGTTACTTTCGATAACTCCAAAAAAGCATGAAGAAGCTAATAACAAGCATGTGCCATGCACTCCACAGCTTGGTCTATTATAAAGGTGATGAACTAGATTCTATACGTTATTATAAGAATAGTTTTTCTTTACATTGAAAAGCTTAAAACTTGATCAAAATTGAACTTGACGGATAAGAATCTCAACAGGGAATTAACATCAAATTCGTAGGTGAAGTTGCGGAATCGTCATTCGTCATTGTCGAAGTTTTTTGGTACTTTCTGTCAGGGGGATACGTAAAGAATGGGCTTATTGATGGTCCACAAAACCAAGCACCGTTTCAGGGGACAGGGGACAGAGCCTCCCATTTCAGGCACCAGATCCTCTGTGCCCTCAACCCTGGCTCAATCCTGGCCCCTTCCATCTTAGCCATCCATTCTTGTGGGTCTTACAAGAATGGATGGCTGGCATGGGAGGGGGCCAGGGTTAGGCCAGGGTTGGGGTACAGAGGACCCCCCATTTCATCTTCTGGTTCATGGACACATGCAATCCATGCATCACTCCATTTCTCTGTCTTGATTTTAACGTGGGCTGTATATATTTCATCGAATCCCGCAAGACTTTTTAGTTTTTAGACTTGCCCAGTTACATTTATGGGCTGCTGATTTTTATACGTTCGGCTACGGCCTAGCCGCCTATTAGAGCCTATCCTGGAACGTAGAATTCCATTAGCTGGCGAAAGAGAAAAATAGGAAATATATTATACTCCCTTTGGTCCCTAATAAGAATCGTTTTAAAAAAATACACGCTTATTAAAAAAGCTAATAAAATTATAGATATAACTTTATTAATACTCCCATAAAATTAGTATATGAAAGAAATTGCATATTAAATTATCTTGAAATTGTGATCTGTATAATTAAGATGAGAGAGAAATAAAAGTTAATTTTGGAAGAAAAATTATAAACATGCATATAAAGTCAAGAATGACACTTATTTTGAATAATTAAAATGTATCTAAAACGACTCTTACTATGAATCGGAGGGAGTATGTGTCAAGTCCTACCTTAGTTGATAGTTTGCTATATTCGTCCAAGGTATAACAAATTTTTCTAGATTTTATTTTTGGATATTAGGGAAGTGCTAAACAATCTCTTTAGAAGAAATTAATATTTTTAATCAAAATAATATTAATTAAGATTAATAATGTCTGGTTAAATTTATAAATTATCTATAATTTGATGCAACCTAATTTTTCGTCTCTTTGTTCTTCGGGGTATTTAAGTTTGTTCTTGTCATTTATAGTTGATAGAATTATGATGGTTTATCTGTCCCCGTTAGTCACCAAATGAATTGTGTGCGTATGCAGGATGGAATGACATGGCTCCTGAATTCACCCGAGCAAAACCTGCCACTGATACTTGCTGATAAAGGATTTGATGTTTGGATTGCTAACACTAGAGGAACAAGATTTAGCAGGCGACACACCTCCCTCGATCCCAGTGACGCGGTTCTCTCTTTCTCAAAATCTCTAATTCTATGGACGGTCACTTTGTTTTGTTTCATTGGTATTTTATGATAATTGGAGAGTATAGAGGACATGCATAATCATAAAAGTACACAATGCTACTATTTTTATCATAGTTTGAGGGTAATAGAAAAATCCAGTGAAATGGAAGTAGTTGAGTGAACTTTTGAACTGAAGTATCATGGAACTATTCCTGCAATGCACCCAGTTTTAACTTTAACTATGCTATGTTCTCAGAGTTCAATTCCTTTTCTCATATTGCTTTGACAGGATTTCTGGAATTGGTCCTGGGATGAACTGGTTATCATTGATCTGCCTGCTGTTTTTGACTATATTTTCGATCAAACGGGGCAGAAGATGCATTATGTCGGCCACTCCCTGGTAAGATCCTCCCCTAGTGCCTTAGTACCCATATTCTCCTTCAATTTCGTTGGTACTCCACAACATACTAGTTTTTCTTCGGGTGTTAAAGGATGAACCTGTAGTAGTTTAATCATTAGTTACTTATCTGCTAGAGATGTTCTAAATTTGTTGGGTGCAAATCATTCAGTCAAAATTATCAAATGATCCGTTCTTGATTTTGTTACTGGATTTCGGCAGGGAACCTTGATAGCTTTGGCATCCTTCTCAGAAGGGCTACTGGTGGACAAGCTGAAATCTGCTGCCTTGTTGAGTCCCATAGCGTACTTGAGCCACATGACCACTGCACTTGGTGATGTTGCTGCTAGAGCCTTTGTTGGTGAGGTGAGCAAGGGCAATGCATTCTTAATTTTGTTCTTTCCCCTATTCACTTGCATACCGTATGCAAGCATTAAAAATCTGTCTGCTGCCTACAGATTACTACCTTGTTCGGTCTTGCAGAGTTTAATCCCAAAGGGTAAGGAGGGAAAAACTTAGTATCTGATGCTAGAAGGAAAATCTATATACAGAAAAAAAGATTTTATGTTTCCTACATAAAATCTTTCCTGGATTCAGTTTTTCTTAATTTTCTCATCTCTAATTTTTGGCAGGAAGCAAGTAGCTCAGTTTCTTAAAGCGCTATGTGCTTATCCTGGAGTTGACTGCTATGATTTGTTGTCTGCAATTACTGGTATAAATATTTGTTTAACACTTTAACTGCTGTAGCGAGTTAGTTTGGTGTTTGATTTCTTAATCAACAAGCCAACAATTTCTTACTGCAATTTGAAGAGATAAGTTTCTGGGCAAACCATTTGTACTTAATGTATGCACTTCTGCCAATTAAAGGTAAGAACTGTTGTCTGAATGCTTCCACGGTTGATTTATTTCTCAAAAATGAGCCCCAGTCGACATCGACCAAGAATATGGTGCACTTGGCTCAAAGTAAGTATCTCACCATGCCAAGTTTACTTTATACGTTGCTTTCATGTCAAGCATTGCTTTCGCTGCAAAACCACTAGCTGAGGGTGAAGAGATGATCTGCATTATGAACTTTCAGCTGTTCGAGATGGGGTCATAGCAAAATACAACTATGGAACTGCAGACTACAACTTAATGAATTATGGAGAAGCTCAACCACCAGTTTATAACCTGTCAAATATCCCGCATGACCTTCCAATATTTATCAGCTATGGAGGGGCCGACGCGCTTTCTGATGCTCGAGACGTCCAGCTTTTGCTTGACAACCTTAAGTTCCATCACGTTGACAAGCTCACCATTCAATATATTAAGGATTATGCTCATGCTGACTTCATCATGAGGGTAAATGCCAAAGATATTGTGTATAATCAAGTAGTTTCTTTCTTCAAGCTTCAGCACTGATTTTTTACAAGCTTTGTTCATCAGAACCGATATATATCGCCCAGAAAATAATTCTTTAATTACAATATCAAATGTTTGATTAGCTCAATAGTCAATATCAATGAGCTTATCGTAGCAGAATTGTACCTTATCCTCCTACCTGATATACAAGAAAAATCCTGCACCAATGTGTCTGTGAGATAACTGAACTTATTACAGAAATACATGGTTGTTTACACGAAGATTATATCATACTACTATCATCGCTCATGGGTGTTAATTACGTTGGAATGTCAAGTGTGAGTAGGAATCTTACGTTGAAAAGAGATAGAACTAATAAATGACATATAATTCGAAAGGACCATAAATTTAATGTTTTAAGATTTTGGGTTAAAGTATGATGTTAAAATCTATTATTATATTCTCTCACTAGATCCATAATAAAGATCTCTCATAAAAGTAGACTCTCCAGATTCAACAAGTGGTATCAAGGACCCATAAATATAATGTCTTAAAGTTTTAGGTTAAAGTATGGTGTCAAAGTCTATGAGTATATTCCCTCACTAGATTCATGATGAACATCTTCCATAAAAGTGAGTTTCCCAGATCTGACAAGTGGTATCAGAGCTGATGGTTCGGTAAGTGTTGAGTATGGAGATGGTAGTCGGATCCCGTGATTGCCTCCCCACGAAGAAGAGTAAGGAGACTCCTAGTAGGCCCAGACCAGTAGAGTAAAAGGGTTCTTGGTGGTTCCATATACTCGAGTTGTTAAGAAAAAGACGAAAAAAGATTTTCGCTCAAGGTGGAGCCTGAGCCCAATGTGGAAGTTCACACTTGAGGGGAGAGATTATTGGGATGTCAAGTATGAGTAGAAATCCTACATTAGAAATAGATGAAACTAGTAAAGGATATACAAGTAGAAAGAATCCATACACTTAATGCCTTAAGGTTTTAGGTTGAAGTATGATGTCAAAACTCATGAGTATGTTCCATTACTAGATCCATAATCAAGATATCCCATAAAAGTGGGCTCCCTAGATCCAACAAGTGATATCACAATTGTAAGGTGATATCAACATACATGGTACCACCATTCAAGATTTATATACTAAAAAACGAAGTAAAAAGCAAGTTGACAATAACTTGCATGCAAGATTATCAACAACTTTCATGCAAGTTGTTAGTCGCTACACAGCAACTTGTATAGCAAGCTGTCACACAGTGGAGGGTCTATAAAAGACTTTCCCTTCCTCCTCTCTTAACATGCAAGTTGTTAGTCGCTACACAACAACTTGTATAGCAAGCTGTCACACAGTGGAGGGTCTATAAAAGACTTTCCCTTCCTCCTCTCTTAACATACATATGCATATCAAACATGCATAAGATGTGTGGTGAGTTCAAGAGTGAATTTTGGAGAGCCATTTTATGTAAAAGAGTAATTTTTGGGGTATTTTTAAGAAACTTTTTATAAAAAAGGGTGAGTGACAAAATAGTCAAGATATTATCCTAGGAATAGTAAATTTGGGAAACACCTTTTGTGAGAGTATCACTTTTTTGTTGTATCATTTTTCACTTTCTATACCTGTTATTTTTATTAGTAGAAGATTTATTCGGAGTTTGACTAATGGACATAACCCAAATTAGAGGATAAACCACGTTAAATTTCTACATATTATTTTCTTGCTTATTGTACTTATAGGATTTAATTCATAGTTTTTCCCAACAAGTAGTATCAGAGTTAAGTTCAATTCTGCGTTAAAGCATTTCTCATCGAAGATGGAGGAAAAATATACAAGACGATTAGTCTAAATGGCTTCAACTACCACAAATGGAAGAACAAGATGAAAGATGTTCTGTTTGTCACAAAAATGCATTTATCGGTGTTTACCACAATAAAAACTGAAAATAAATCAGACCAGGAATGGGCATTTGACCATGAGCATGTATGTAGTTTATTCGGCAATTTGTTGAAGATAATGTCTATAACCATATCTGCAACGAGCCTCACGCACGGATCTTGTGGAAGAAGCTCGAGGAGTTGTATGCCTAAAAAATTAGTAACACTAAATTATTTTACCTAACAAAATTAGTATAGATAAAATATCGAGAAAGTGCAACTATGACAAATCACTTAAATGAATTTCAAGATATCGTGGATCAATTATTAGGAATGGGCACAAAGTTCAATAGAGAAGTGCTTATCCTTTTTGTGCTTACCTACTTGCCAAAGTCTTAGAAGACTTTAAAGATTTCAATCACCAGTTATACAGTTGATGGTATTGTTAACATGAAATATGTAAAAAGTGGAATTCTGAATGAAGAGATGAGATTGAGATCATAGAGTTTGGCTTCTTTTACAAAGTTAGAAGTTCTGGTGACAAGTTATAGGCGGAGGAGCAAATCTAAAGTTCCAAATTTTAAAGATAAGAATAAAGGAAGATCAAATAAATATGCAAATGTTGAGTGTTGTCACTGTAAGAAGAAAGGTAAAGAAGTCAAGAAAGATGATAGCAGTGATGATGAACACACATCGACGACTACCACCATTGATGACTTTCACATCGTCTCATATGCTAATGATGTGAATAATGCATCATGTGAATTCAACTGGAATAGTGACAGTGGTGTCACTATTCATACCACATCACATAAAGAAATCTTCTCATCATATACACAAGGAGATAACGGTTTGGTTAGAATCATTGAAAAAGGTGATATTTACTTAGAGACAGATAATGGCATGAGACTGCCATTGAAAGATGTTAGACATGTTCGTGATCTTTGCCTATATCTAATCTTAATTGGCACACTTGATGATAAAGGTTTTTGTAGCACCTTCAAAGATGACAAAAGGAAACTTACTAAAGGTTCCTTGGTAATCGCCAAAGGTAAGAAGTGTTCAAAGTTGTATGTGATGTAGGTAAAGGTCTCCAATGATATTGTGAATCTAGTGGACAAAGATGATGCAATTGAATTGGAGCACAGGAGACTCAATCATATGAGCGAGAAGGGGATGACTCAGTTCGTGAAAAAGAATGCATTATTTGGAGTTGACCGGACACATTTAAAGAAGTGTGATGATTATTTTGTAGGAAAGCAAAATAGAGTTGTTTTTAAAAGTTTCCCTCCTTCTAGAATGAAGAATATGTTAGATTTGGTACACTCAGATCTATGTGGGTCAATGCCAAAGTCGTAAAGTGATGCTTAATACTTTGTGACTTTCATTGATGAACATTCTAGGAAGACGTGGGTATACACCTTAAAGACTAAAGATAAAGTGTTAGATGTTTTCAAGCAATTCCATGCCTCAATTGGAAGACAAATTAGGAAGAAGTTAAAATGCATTCGAACAGACAATAATGAAGAGTACACTAAACCATTTGACGTCTATTGCAAAGAGCATGGTATTCGACATCATATTACTCCTCCTAAGACAGCGCAGTTGAATGGTTTAGTTAAGAGGATGAACATGACTTTGATGGAGAGAGTTAGATGCCTACTTTCACATGCAAAATTACCTAAGATGTTTTGGGGTAAGTGTAGCGCCCCCTCACCGTAGGGTACACTCCGGGAC